>JAZGTK010018008.1:0-12035 GCA_036877625.1 Ambastaia sidthimunki
CGTGCAGATATGAGATAATAACACACAGAGGTGAAATGGTGGACGAGCATAAATAATATCACACACAACGTTATTAAAACGTTTGTTGTGTTGAATCACAGTGAATAATGAAGAAACTCACGATCAGCATCACGGGCAGCATCCCGCCGCCCGCAGGCCGTGATGAACGGATGCTCGGCCCGTGATGCTGACGAGCTCCAGCGGCTCCGGGATGGAGGGAGATAAACACGAGCGCGCGGTACCTGACGGACGGTGCGATCGGTTCCGCTATGAGACAAACCCAAACCCGCACGCAGATGCTGCCGCTGCCGCCGGTCGGTTCATGAGCGAAACGGGGGCACCCGCGCCCGTGATGTGGCCATCGTGCTCGTCTGCTCGCCGTGTTACCCGGTGAACCGAATGACCCTGAATGAACGGCGTAACCCGACGCAGAACGCGCGGTGACGGCGCACCCGTCTCCGACACCCGAATCCTACTACCGCAGAGGCTCCTATTACATATTCATGAGATCAACCTCTCCATTGGAAGACTGCCGAACAACGTCAGCCGGCAGCTCATTAATATTCATAACGCAGGAGTCCTCGTCCATTCAAAGTTTCCGGTACGTCAGCGAGAGCTCGTTAATATTCATGAGCCAGTCGTCTTCTATTGGAAATTTGCGAGCGACATCAATTTAAGGTGATTAATATTAAACAGACGAACCTTCGCAGTAGTAGGATTGGTAAACTCGTGCCCAGCATCAGTCATTCACTCGCTCAGTGTGGGCCGGAGGAGGAATCTGTCGACGTCACACCGGACCCGTGTTCACCGGACGCCCCCCTCCTCCTCCTCTTCTTCTTCTTCTTCCTGGCTTTGTCGCTTTTGTCGGACTCGCTACAGTTTAACTGAATGAAAAGTGATTTATATACCCCTCAACAACCGATAAAAGACATTCAGGGAACACATAACCCCCAAACCCTTTGATTCCCCCCACAGATGATGACAATAATACCCCACAAATGTGGGGATGTGAGGCCCTTTGTCTCATTTAATGAATGCGTCCCGTCCCAGACAACAGAATTGGCCCAAACAACACAAAATAATAATAATATTATTAATATGAAGCTACTGTTTATACAACCATCGTCAATATATTACAGTCACAAAACTACATTTCTGTACATCTTCACACGCATGTGTTTATAGTGTATCAGGATTTCAGTGATGTAGTTGCTGTCTGTCTCCCTCTTGCGCCCAACACACAAAACTGACGACAAATCATCACTTCATAAACTGACTGTGACTGCAATATATCACATTTACAATAACACCACAAACGTAACGAATGTCTTTCTGCAAACAGTTTAACTTGTTAGTACTGTTAGTTTAAAGTAAGTTAAGTTTGCTTTGATATTTTGTTGTCTAAGTCAATGTCACACATTGTAATGTGGGATTTAATTTTTTGGGAGCCACTATGTTCAGTTTTTATCTACACAAACATTTGTTTTAGAAAAAAGAGAAATGACCCTTATTTGTTTGCTTTAATATGTGTTACTGTATTTTAGAGGTTTGTAGGTTTTAGAAACTGTAGACTGCACAGTGAGGTCACAGATCTAACACACAGCTGACTGATGGAGTGAATGCAGAAAGACGTATCAAGATGTCTGACGTGTGTTAGATTACCTGCTCACATAACAGAGTCACGCTGTCCAGTTCACAGCTAAAGTCTCTGTGAGGTTCTGCCGCTCTGCACGCTGACTGAAACCAGCAGGTGAGCTGACCTGTTTTGCCTTTCAAATGGGTTTTAGTCCTATTTTCAGATGAAGGTTTTGTTTGTGATTTGGTTGTAAGGGAGTGATCTGCTCTACACAATAACAACACACAAATAAAGGACAAACTCAAGCCACCAGGATCATGTAAAACATATTAAAAACTGCTGCAAGGAAGATGTTTCTAGAGATTTAGAACATTTCTTGTTTATTGTCTTTTCAAATGTTGCGCAGTTTGAGTCTAAAGGGCATTTGTGGCCCAATGGTTAGAAAGTAGGATTGTAACCTGAAGGTTTGCAGGTTCGATTCTTCCTGTTGTTCTCTGGCTGCTGCAGGGACTGGCTGTTCTCTGAGTGTGGGTCATACTCAATGTACCTGCACATCTCTTCAAAATGAATATTTTTATTTGGAGCCAGTGACCATACCAGAGCAAATAAAATTCAGGGCAAATAGAAAAAGATCTTTGTGGCTGAAACATGTTGAAACAATTATTTTAAAACATAATCATAGCCAGATTTGAATCGTGTGACTTCTGTTGTTACGCAGGGCTTCAGTGGATAATGGCTGGGTCAGGTGTTGCCTTGAGGTTACATGAATTTAAAGAAAGCCAGGACACCAAAACTTTTCAACCAATACATGTGTATGTTCACAGCTAAGTGTGTTACACCATGAAGCTCCTCCATCTTTAATAAGTTTCTAATATTTAAAATAATCTTTAATAATCTGTATGTTTCTGTCAGGAGAGCATTAGCACTCTGTGTGTTAGTCTGATCAGTGATTTCTCTGTATGTCCAGGGCTCGGCGTCAGGGACGAGATGTACAAGGACTGTATCCAGGTCAGCTTGCGAGAGTTCACACCAGCTCACAGATGTACGGGTGAGACAAAAACAGATGAACACACCTTCACAAAACCGTAATCAAGTGATTCATCATATCAGTTATTAAATATTTTAATGAAGATCTACAGACTCATTTTCTCAGACTTGCTGACTAGCTGTAATTATATAACACAATTCTTGTATAATTAAGTTCTAATTTCTAATAATTAAGTTCTAAGCTAAACCTGTTGATTTACCCGATGCATATGAAGTTCTGTAAAAGCACAGTTCTTATGGAAATCTGTTTCTTAGATGGACACATAGGTTTCAGGAGCCTCACATGTGGCTGAATGAATGGAGAGCAGCAGAAAGTTACCAGAGAAGTTTTGATCTGCTCACGCTGTATGATTTGCTGTCGTCCAGTTAGTTCGTGCAGATCAAAACACACATCACATAAACCCAACAAACAGCAGATGCCACGGAGCTCTTATCAGCTGGACATCCTCCAGATGAAGTCATCTGAACAGACGTCACTGATATCACAACAGTTAATCTTTCAGCAGAATCACAGTCCATAAGCTTCTGACATGTGATTAATGTTTATTAATGTTAGTGGAAGTCAATGCAAAGTGATTCCTTTTGTTTATAGCAGAGAAACATCTATATCTATATAAAGAGCTATATCATATATAAATTATTATACTAGATTTATATTTTCATCATGAGATATGAATATTTTAACATACAGTAGCAGTTGGCCGACCCCTAGTTTGACACACATGGAAGGAGAGGTTTTCTGTAAATCTATTAACATTTACAAATAAAGGGTTTGAATGGTTTCTGCTCTGATATATTTGGACTCACAGACTGTGTAACACATGCCACAAAAATCACAAACATTCTCATTAGCAGCTGCAGAACTTAACACATGAAAAACATTTACAGAGGCTGTTTGTATTAGGCACCAGTACTAGTCAGTTTATCATCGTCTGATAACTAACCAGTTAACAGAAATGATCACTCCACTGTCTAAAATAAACAGCCATTCTTGATGCACACTTTTGTTTTTCAGTTAAATATATTTTTGTACATTTTATATTCATTTGAATGTTTTTTTAATTTAACACAGACCCAGATGCATCACATTTGAAATGTAAACTCATACACCTCAGAAATATTCAGTATATAAAGGTACTTAATATAAAACGGTG
This sequence comes from Ambastaia sidthimunki, assembly GCA_036877625.1. NCBI lineage: Eukaryota > Metazoa > Chordata > Actinopteri > Cypriniformes > Botiidae > Ambastaia > Ambastaia sidthimunki. The sequence goes on from JAZGTK010018008.1 coordinate 3,778, forward strand.
TATGTTTGAGGCTTTAACAGAGGACCGGAGAGTTCTTCCTGCCCAAACAATGACACAGCAGTTGTGTCCCAGCTGATCTGTGAAAGATGACATCATCTCTCAGGCCAGTAGTTTTCCACACGCACTGACAGGAACTGCTGAGCATGACTGCACTCATCAAACATGTAGATTTAAACTAAACTGATGCAAATGTGTCTTTCTTGTTTTTGCAATGAGAGATTATTCACTTATACAAGCAGCTGTTTATTTACTGTGCATTAGGGAATAAATGCTTCAGATTCTAATAATAAATTTAATGTTGGCTGTTTTCAGGTGGTGAAAACATGTTCTAGATTGTGTTTGGATGAAAAAAATGGATGAAACTAGATGTTCCTGGTTGTGAGCTTAACAGACCACATGCAAATGAACGAACATTTAATACTTGTAAAATAAAGAATACATGTGTTCATGTCTAAATGTCTGAGTCATTGTGACGTGAGTTTTTAAAAATAACTCAAACTCTTCTGAACTCACTTTACTTCCTGTAAGCTGACACCTCTAAACATAGTTTTTTCTTAGGAGTCCAGTGTTCTGAGATATTCAATATTTACGCCATAAAAGCCATTTTGTCGCCCCGGTGTACTTTTTTTTCCCCCACATTTGTTCTCCCACATGATTTTTCATTGTGTGGCAAAACATATTTTTCCATCATATCTATGAAAAAGTCTCCACAAAGCATAGAAATTTAACTCTGTGTGTGTGAACTTATTTAACCTAAGCACTAGACACACATACAATTTATGTCAGATGTGATGAAATGCCCATCTTATATAGAAGAACTATTAAAATGATAATTTAAAGAATAAGTGTTACAAAAAGTATTAAAATTAAGTGTTAAAAATGTTACAATATTAAAAATAATAAAAAGCAACAGTATTTTAAAAAAGAGCACATCTGAAAGTAATATTATCATTGTCATTAATAATATTACTGAACAGTTGTTCATACAGTAATGATTATTTTACTTTAGGATTTTAATAATTATACTTTAAGTAAATTATATTGATCAGCCAAAGGTTACTTATACACTGATGAAATAATGTTAATTTTGAATTTAAAAATAACAAATAAAAAAAATAAAAATGACTGTGTTTAGCAGCTACCAGCAACAGATTTAATCTTTGACCAGATCTACAGATACAGATAAACAGAGAGCATGTGAAGTATTTGCTAAAAGATTAGATGAATGTTATTGATGCATTTCACTGAAGAGCAGCAGTGATCATAACTCTGAGTTAATGTGATGTAATGTGATGTTTATTTGTACTGCAGTCTGTCTTGCACTGTTTCAAGAACAGTTTTTCTAGGGCTCTAAAAACAGACAGAAAGCCGTGTTAACAACACAGAATACAATTACCTTCAGATACTGTCGAAACTGTCTGGAAGTTTAGCTAAAATTTCATAACACTTATGAAGTCCAACCACAGGTGAACAAAACCATCACCTTTGTTTTCTGTACACACATCACTGTCTGGAGTTTCCACAGAGCGACGCAAACACTCACAATGTTAATAGAAGGATTAGTTTTAGAAAACAATGCCAGTCTGGCTGAATGTAACAAACACTTTATATCCATTTTTTAAAGAGTTGCTTTCTTTGTTATTAAAAATACTGTTTAATTTTTTTTATTTAAAATGTTTTTTTACATTTTAAATGTAAAAAGTTTTACAGGTTACATTTTAGGATAATGTAATTCCACAGTGTTGTTTTTTATATTAAAGTGTTATGGTATCATTGCAGATTTGTCCTAAAATGCTTTATACTTTGTCTTTTTGTCTGACCTCATTATTCTGTGACTTTCCCCCCTTTAAAAACAAGTTTATTGTCAGTTTGTCTTTAAAATAGTCTTAATACATCTAATAATACAATGAAGTGGCTGTAGCTGAAGTCAAAGGGGATGTGATGTCACAGGTACAGTGTCAGTACTGGGTATTTCTGTGGATTTTAGTTTGATTTCTGTTTGTCTCTGGCTGTCTCCAGCAGTCTCTTTGTTATGTGCATTGAGTTTGTGTATTTAACTCCTCATATTTCCTTTGCAGTGTCAGCTGTTGTGCTTTTATTAGATGACAATGTGGTGAGTCTCAGTTTCATGTTTTGTGTCTGGTTTTCAATAAACTGAATCTGGTCTGTGTTCCTGTGTCAGGCCTTTATAGTTCACTTACTGCTTGTCATGATAACTAGTGATTGTTTCAGGGAGATTTTAAAGAGATCATAGTTTTTGTCGTCCATATAGTGCACCGGGTCAAACATATAAGCTAGTACAGTGAAGCTGAAACACAGCAGTCTTATAATCACCCTGTCAGAGTTTCAAAAGAGCAGAAGGGATGTGAGGCAAAACTGATGAACTGTATCCTTCAGTATCTACCTCAACTTTAGCACCTGAGCCTCTGTATTACATTACATCATAGAAAACACATTGCATTGTTTGGAAAGAATGAGGCTGTCTGTAGTGCAGTCACGCTGTGAGGAATGAGCAGGTTTAGTGAGTTCTTGATGTGTAGAGATTGTGACGTCTGTTTTCAGTATATAAACCCCTCGATCATCCGCTCAGCACACAGCCGGTGGTGAAAACCTAAACAAGACTGAAGACTAAATCCACATCTGCACCGCTCGCTTTACTGGTAAAATCACTTCTGATTTCTGAATGCTTCATATCAGTGTTTCTCAGTCAGGGCTCACTGCCGTATATAGATGACTTATAATGAAATATACATTTTTATTTATGCCAAGTTTCTAATATTTTTTATTTGTTTGCTAAAACTTGAACAGAAAACTTGACGATGCATAATCAAAAATTAACCATTAGGCAGAAAACAGATGTTTGATGGTGTGTTTGTGTAGCTCAATGGGCAGAGCGTTGTGTTGGCAGCACAAGAGTCCTGGGTTCCTGGGTTCAATTCCCAGGAAACACATACTGATAAATGTGTAGTTTAAATGCACCATGAGTTTGAACTTGTTCCACAGAACTTGTGAGGCGGTGCAGCATTTTAATGTATGTTTTTCTTGTGTTTAATCTCCAGATATCAGAGCAGAGATGGAGAGTGTTCTCTCATTCAAGATGTTGGCAGTGTTTGCTCTGGTTCTGCTGGTGTCCAGTGTAAATGAGGGCCGGGTTCTGACGAAATGTGAGCTGAAAGCTCAGCTGGATGCAGCTTTTGGAGCAAGTCTGACCGGAAACATGACTGGAAGCCTCCCTGGAAATACAACTGGGAATCTCATCGCCAAAAGTAAGTGCTGTAGATTATAAATGCTATCAGTTACATTCTGGACATGGTACACATGTAATGAGTGAAGCCTTCCTGTTCAAATATCTTCTGTCCTTCTTTCAGTTGTCTGCACAGTCAATCGGACCTCAAGGTTTAACACCAGCCTCATCACCACCATCCAAAAATCTCCACCCCACCAAGATCCTCCCAAACCCATCAGCTCTCATTCCGAAAAACCAGATCAAAAACCTCCAAAGGGAGGAAAAGAACAATCCAATCAAAAACCACAAAAACCTGATGGAAAACCAAGAGGGAAAAGATCTCCTCCCCGCGTACCTGGAAGCATCTCAGGAGGATCATCTGCCAACAACACAAACCTGTTGGGAATCTTTCAGCTGAGTGATCGTGTGGCGTGTTATTCTGGATCAAACCAGAGTCAGAACCTGTGTGGCCTGAACTGCAGTGGTGAGAACATTGATTCATCACAAACATCATTAAAAACAACAGATTCCAGATGCATTCACGGTTTCTCATACAACTGCCTGATCACTATTTCAGAACTGAAACATTGTGTGCTTATGAAATATTATTAAAAATCTAAAATATGATCTTCATTTCTCATCTTTAAACGTACATTTTGTCTTTTGAAGCTCTCATTGATGATGACATCACAGATGACATCGCCTGTCTGAAGACTCTGATGGAAAGCACAAATAACACGTAAGTTTGTCAGTCACACCACAGAGTGTTTGACACAGCAATGGCAGACTAGGAGACGGTACTGTAATGTACTGTAATGTACTGTAATGTACTGTAATGTACTGTAATTTACTGTATTGTATGTTTTTTTACAGCACAAACACTCCTTCAATCTCCTCTTCTCAGCACAGAGGGTAAGCGAACAATTACGTTTTTCAAATATTAAAAAATATTGTTCAGTCTTATATCACTGGAGTATTTGACTGAATATTTATGTGTGATGTGAACATGACATAAGATGCTGATTGTTTTGTGTCTTGTAGGAAGGAGAACAAGAAGGAGATCAAGAAGGAGAAGAAGGAGTTGAAGGAGGTGCTGTGTGTGGAGGAGTGTCGCTCTGTGGGTTCCTCTCAGTACTTCTCTGAGTGTGTTTAAAATAATCTCTTCCCTAAGATTCTGTCATTCTCATCGAATGTCTTTCTGTAATGAACCCGAAAACTGCACCACTTCTGAAAAGCTTTACAGAAATTGTGGAGACTTTTATCAGCCCTCAGATCTCTTTATGTCTTCATTACAGACACTTGTGTTTGACTTTATCACACTTGGAAAATGTTCTCATAATGAACACAACTGTACATGCACAATAACATACCTCTGCTAATGCTAATAAACAACATGAATGAAAGTGTCTGACATAACCTTTCTTTCTAATAAAGATCAAGCAATCAATGAATGTTTGAATGGTCATGATAATTGTTTTCAGTTTGAGTTGAGTTGAGTTGTACACACAGATCTGATTCACAATTCAAATATATGCATATGAGTTTGTGAGGGTAAATGAATGCAGCAGTTGAAGGATATAAAATTACAACATTATGACACAACATGAAGAAAACGTACAAATGAAAAGCAGGAAGACAGTATGAAGAGCTGAAGAACATATGTTGACTCTGATAAGCTGGAATCATGAATCATCAGGTTCTGCACATGTGCTCAAGTGACGCTCTCTTTAAAGAAAAATATTCTTTAAAGAATATTGGGCTGTATTTCATATAAATGACAAGATTTCATAAAAATAAATATTAAAAAAAACTGAGATTTTAGGATGGATGTGCCACCATAACCAGACAGCTGAAACCACTTCTTGTTTGTTTTAAACCATATCCTGACCAAAGCCATCATTGGTTCCTAGAGAACAAACACAGACAATGTGTTGCACAAAAAGGCCTTCTGTGATGTTTTCAAATGATTTTAGAGGTAATTGTCAGATCTATTCTGACTGCATCCAAAGAAAGGACGCAGACGCCCAGAAGCGCATGATAAATGTCCTGACTGGAGCATGCAAATATTTGAATTGGAAATTTTATGTTAATATTCTGTATGTGTGTATCTTGTGTTTCTGCTCAGAACACCATCACTGATGGCCAAACAGAGTTAAAAGCTCTTGCAAAAAAACATTATGTTTAGAAAAGAAAGAAAATTTTTTTAGAGACTTTAAGGCAAAACCCAAAATGTCATGGCAAGCATTTTCAAAATTTTTAAGCTATTTAGAAACAATGACATCATAAGAATATGACCTCATGATGCTGGGCTGGACCAATAGGCAGGTGGAAGTGACTGTAACATATAAAAGACTGATTGCGTTCTAGAAGGACACAGACAATTCAGAAGATTTTCCAACAAGCATCTTCGCAGCTGAACCTCTGGTATGACTTATAATCTGGCTCTTATTACTACTCGAAGATGTTCAGAGATCTCTGGATTTATTTCTTGTGTTTAATCTCCAGATATCTGAGCAGAGAGAGATGGAGAGTGATCTCTCACTGAAGATGTTGGCAGTGTTTGCTCTGGTTCTGCTGGTGTCCAGTGTAAATGCAGGTCGGGTTCTGACGAAATGTGAACTAAAAGCCCATCTGGATGCTGCTCGGTTCCAGGTGATTCCAGACAATATGACGGTAGAAGATCTCGTGGCCAGACGTGAGTAACAGACTTTAGCTTTTTCTTTACAATTTACTTCTCTCTCTGTTTTCTCTGAATGTTTTATTTTACTGCTGTGCAAAGAAAAATATATTACCATCACTTTTTTTCTTTTTCTTTCTTTGTTTATTTCTTTCTGACCGGCTTAGTTGTTTGCAAGGCCAGTAGGTCAGCCTTCAAAACCGACTCTGTCAAACTGGTCACCAACAACCATCAGGAGGATTACACACACCAAAGTTCACTTGAAGATTCTCCTCGTGCTCTGCTTCAGGTAACACCTCAAGTTCCGTATCATGGTCCACATAACGGCACCCATCAGGGACCCCCAACTCAACGTCCCCCTCAAGGTCCACCTCACGGAGCACATAATGGTACCCGTCAGGGACCCCCAACTCAACGTCGCCCTCAAGGTCCACCTCACGGCACATCTAATGGCACCCATAAGGAACCCATGTCTCAGGTTCCACCTCAAGGTCCCCCTCAAGGTCCACCCAATGTTCCACCTCAAGGTCCATATAACCGCCCCCGTCAGGGACCCCCACGAAAGAGATTTGCCCCTCAGGAACAGCAGCCATTTGCCCCTGAGCACCTGTATGGAGTATTTCAGCTCAGTGATCAGGAGGCCTGTGATTCTGGCATGGTACCATCTCGTAATGTTTGCCAAATGAAATGCACTGGTGAGTTTAAAAAGGTTGTTTACCTGAAATTTAATACTAATGAGATACCAGATACAATATTTCAGTCAATTTACAGATCTTTCATTAAAATTAAACCGTTTTGAGTTTCTGGAAAAGTCAATTACTGCTATTTTTAGCCAAAAAAAGCAATTGTTTAAATGTTTAGAAATGTGAATCAATCAATTTTTTTTTTCCTGAAAGCTTTGATTGATGATGACATCATGGATGACATCGCCTGTCTGAGGACCCTGGTAAACAGTGTGTAAGTACACAAACACACACACTCAACAAACACTTACATACAGGCACACACAAGCACATTCATCGCTGTCGTTTCTTTCTTAACAGGAAACCAAAAACCAAAGAGCAACACCCTGACAATCCTCATGTTTTCAAGTAAGTATAATACACACACACACACACACACACACATATATATATATATATATATATTTATATATGAGAGAGAGAGATAGATGTTAACTTCTGTGTGTTTTGCAGTTTGGAGGAGTGTCGTGATGTTGTTCCCTCTATGTACTTTGCTGAATGTATGTAACACATTCAGTGTCCTGCAGACGGATCAGACACTTTTCAGCATCATGAATTTACTCTTCTGATCGGATGTTATTCTGCACATTTGTGAACTACAGACTCAAAATATGCACAGACTGGCTGTCATTACCTCACAGTAACACTGTATGACAGCTTCATGGTTACTGTCACTGTAAAACAGACTGTTGATTGATTTGTAATGGGATCATTATGATGGTGGTGGGACCTCATGCATTTAAACAGCTCAACAGACTCCTAACAGAATTATTAGAGCTTTGTGCTTTAGGCAATTGTATTTTATTGCTGTAATAATGTGAAAGTTTATCTATACGTCTGTCTATATAATAAAAATATAAACAGAATGTGATGTGTTTTATTGTGTGTCAAACTTACAAAAAAGAACAGCTGGAAAATAAATACAGACAAAATGTATTTGTTAACTCAGCATTAAGTTCACAAGACACTCACATACTACACCACAATAATAAAAAAACAGTATTCATGCATAATGGCTAATCTACATTAAATAAGTAATATACAGTAGACCCAAACTAAAAAAGTCCTAAGTTGCTAAGAACAGAAAACATGTGACAACATTTCTAGTGACCTATAATTCTCAACATTTGTCAAGCTTCAATTTGTTTTCCATCCCTCTTTTCTTTTCTATTATTTTCTTTGTTTCTATCTTTCTTTTTATGTTGTTATTAGGGATTGTGATTTGTCACTGTAATCGACAATCACATACAGTTTTTTGTTTTTTGTTGTATTTTTTTTAACAATCACATACAGTCTAAATTGCTGTTCGTGTTTTGTACGTCATCAATAAGAGACCGGAAGTGACGGCACACGTGAGGTGGATCACATGACCCGTGTCAACATCCAGCATGGCGGAGGCGGACGGTCAGAGGAGCGTGAGCGCGCTGCTGAACGGCATTGCGCGGAGGTTTTATTACGGGGATGGAGACATGACGGAGGAGCTGCTGAGAAGCGAGCTGTACGCGGATCTCTCGCCGGAGGAGTTTCACGCCTTACACGAGAAGATGAGATCCCTGCTGAAGGTGCTGCTGACCCCCACTGACACCCGACACACACCCCTCAAACACGAACT
>JAZGTK010018009.1:0-12034 GCA_036877625.1 Ambastaia sidthimunki
TCCAGATACTGTGCTGTTTTTGTAAATAATCGTAATCTGGTTGCTCGGCGCAGCTACAGGAGGTCAGAGTTCGCGACCCGCTCACAGGAGACAGACTCAACTGCGCATGCGCACACGAACCATGCAGTCAATACTGTTCAGTACAAATGTAGTTTATTTTACTCTCTTAATCAGTGTGTTTATTAAAATATTACATTTCTTTGTATAGGAGTGCATTAGTAAAAAGAAATCAAAGGTTATACATTTCATGCCTAAGATCTATACATTTGGGGGACTTTGTCACATAATGGAATTAAGCATTCGTAACGTATAAAAATGCGTTGGGGGTTCATTTGTCCACTTAAAAAATATAAGACACATGTATTAATAAAACAATTAAGGGGCGATTTCCCAAACAGGGATTAAATTAAATTATAACTAGGCTAATTCTACTTAAAGGGATAGTTCACCCAAAATTAAAATTCTTCCATCACTTACTTACCCTCATGTGATTCCAAGCCTGTGTGACTTCTGTGAAACAAGATATTGTGTATCATCTGTAAATATGTCAATAACCAAACAACAGTGACTTCTATTGTATGGACACAAAACCACAGAGACATTTCTCAAAATATCTTCTTTTGTATTCAAGCCATGCAGGTGTGGAATGACATTAGGGTGAGAAAATGATTTTTAAAAAAATTGGGTGAACTATCCTTTTAAATTAATCCAGATTAAAATATTTATTTGAAACATTGCTTAACTTTAGTTCTACACTAGGGTGTCGCAAGGTAAATAAGGACTAACCAGCTATAAATGTCCTAATTTAACTAGTACATATTAAGTTCTGCTCCTGGTTTTATTTAACCCCAGTCTGTGAAACAGGATTAAAGTTTCCCCAGGCTTTGCCTTAATACCGTTACAACATTTCCATTTTTATACAACATTTCTTTTTCCAAGTAATTACTCATGCCACACAAACTATGCAACTGAATCATTTCAGGAAGTTAACAATTCAATTCAGTAAACAATTGATAACTGAGAAATGTGAATGTTGAATTCTCTTTCCAGGAAGCACTTCGTAGTTCCATGACATGATCGAATTAAAACCCCCTTACTATCAACACTGAGGCCTCTCCAGAAGTATAATGATACCACAAAAAATATTAAAATATGTTCAGCTCTAGACAATGTAATTACCAGAATCATTTGTGTAATAGATTATTTTTAAATCTTACAAAAATGTAGTTTTAAATCATGGTCAAACATTCGTTTCATAGAATAACCTTTTTAATATGGTATGTTTAGGAAATATTAAATCATTTTCCCATCAAGACCACAATACACACAACTGACAATACGTTATTTCATTACATTATTTATTAAAAATTATTTGATCTTTACATGTATGTTGGGGCACAGCCTACTCCCTTGAAATCCTCAGATATTAAAAAATTAAATTAGGATTTAAAACATTCTGAACTTTGGGATGCAACAGTGAACAACCAGTGCCGTGATACTCGGAAGAATTAATGACAGATTAAATTTTTACAGTGGAACACCAGATAAACAAGCATTCGACAGAACAGTGGCGTATCTAATGTTTATCAAAATCAAGACACTCAAACAAAATGTAAACAAACATCCAACACACAAAAGTGATAAGAATGGAACCTAAGGCAAACAAATTAAGTCCCATTTCCTGGACGTGTTGCACTGTAAACGGTGAAAGATCAGTGACTTGCTCTGCTTAGAGCTGAGAGAGAACCATAGAGAAATGTAGAGAATATAATTATCTTCCTGTTTCCTGTTGGTCAAAGTGTTAAGAGACATAATCCCGATCAAGGTGCTTTATTAATTAACGTGAAGATGTGTTAAGTCTTTCCCTGATAAAAACACTATTTTTCTCCCTCTATTCACAGCCGGTGTGCTATAATGTGTTATATTAAAAGTTAAAACAGTGCTTAGTCAGCCAGCCTGGCACTGTGTCTTTACTACCCATAATTCATTGAGGCCACTAAACATCCTGAACTATTTTAAATACACCAGCATTATATTACCATTTACAACATATGTACACAGTTATGTCCAGTTATGTCCAGTATGTTTTAAAAAAAATCAGTCTAAAGGCCTACTTTGTACAAAATATTTTTTAAGTTTAAGATTATTAAAATGTTTTTATAAAGGATAACTAAAAAAAAAAAAAAAAAAATCAATGGGCCGAATTCCTTAAACATGAGCAGAATGAATTTCTGTAGCACTAATCATTTACAAAACTATTTTTACATTGTCACACTTAATTCTTGAACCTTTCATTTTCATGTCAATTGAAAGTGAATGTGACCATTTATCTAAGAACAATCTTGTGAATGATTTACACAGAAATTCATCTGCTTGTGTTTCATGAACAAGGTCCAGTTATTTTTAAGCCTTCTTTCCCCAAGCGTTCACAGTTGGATTCAAAATCTCCCATAATGCACCACGCCAGACTGCACGTGACAGTGCCAAAGGTGCGACCTGGCTTCAGACATTCCCTGTGTCATACTTCCTCATACACATTCAGACTTAACTATGAATCACACTTCTGACCGAATCAGTAAAACCTTCATCAGGTGACAAACAATACTGATTCAAACTGTAGCTGTATAATTCAGGACCATAATGGTGTATTCCAAAATATCTAGTGTTCTGACAGTGGGCACGGACATGGATTTGGAATAAAATATAGTTTATAGGTAAACTTAACGGTCATGAAAAGTCAATGAAAACTTCAGTCAGTTTCTAAACTGTGAGACCCTCAATGTTCTGTGGGCTGGTTTTATGATAATGTGAAGCTCCAAAAGGAGATAGCACAGTGAGGCAGTGTTTCCTAAAATTTCATTAAGAACAAAGTTATGGATTAATACCTCACAGAAATCCAGTCTGGTTGCTTCTGATAGATTAATACATAAACTACATCTACCAGCATCCTTTGCTTCAAACTGGGTTTTGAATTGCACATCCTCAGCTCCCAGCACATGTCCAAAGTGGAAGGCCAGCGGGAAACATAGATGAGCACCATTTATTCATCACATTTAATCCAATCCAGAGCACTCAAAGTATCATGGCCTCCTGAAACGCCTCGATCCATCTGGAAAAGAAGAACATCATTTGTTAAGCCCAGGAAATCTTTGATTCAGTGTTTTGTATGTGTGTTAGGCCCAAAGAACAAGTACAAGAATGAGACAGAGTGCCTTTTATAACAATGCAAGCTAGTTTTGCATTCTCAGTGGTGCCACTATATTAGATGCCAATACAACCTTACATTGATATCTTATAATGTGTATTGCTCATAGCACAGTTTACCTCATCTCACAAACATTGCTGGGCTAATAAAATGCAGCTTTATGCTAAAGCCAGAGACAAGGGACCCGCTTAGGTTTTCTATAGTATATCCAACAGGTTTTTAACCTTTTTCATCTTAAGAACTATTTGTGGATAAAGATATGGAGCAGTGACCCCTGTTACATGCTGTATAAAACTATACAAGTTGCTAGCCTGATGCTCTACCAGCTGAGCTACAGGCAGTTTAATTAATCTGGCGTTTGATGGGAACTTGAATACAGAGGTTTGTTAGCACCACAGTAACACGTAAACGCATTTAGTTCGTGCTTGAAGTTATAATTCTGGCATTAATGTGCTGTGTACCTCTGGGCGGTGGGAATATCTTCTGCTCTGAAGATGTAGTAAAGTGTATTTTTATGGTAGAGTTTGAACTGCAGTTTTTGAGCAGGTCCTGTCTTCTCCTCTCGGAGGAAGAAGCCCAACAGTGGCTGACTCTCCAACGCTGCAACATCCTGACCACACACACACACACACACTCATCATCACATGACTGGCATTGCATTACATCACATGCATCTGTTACTCTCATGGCATGATATAAAAAGTTTTGGGGAGTAATTGACTGAAATAGTGACACTACTTCTCTAACTACGAGTGTAACAGTAACTTGGTTTTAAAATAGCATCTTTTTACATCACTTTTCTGCTGTGTCCTGTCAAACAATTAACTCATATGTATTCACAAACATTCTGGTGCCCTGTTTAACTTTTTTTGTAGTTACATAAACATTTAAATACTGCATGTTTATCACTATATTTTCAGCTTTATTAAAATTGAAGCATTAGTTTTATCACATTGATATATTCATATTTTATATTCAAGTAAAAACATATTGACTCCTAAATATATTTATAAAAAACTGTTTGTAAGTTTGATTGTAGTTTAACTGGTAATTATGTATTTAATTATGTTAACTATTGTGATAGCTCAGAGTGTTTATTTAACATGCTTAGTTATTACACAAATATGAGCAGCATACTTCACTAGCAGCGTAAGTATAGAGGACTTTGTTCTTGATGACAAACCACAGTCTCTTCCAGGGTTTCTTGTGGCCTTTGGATCTGTGCAGGTATCCACTCATGGAGGAATTCTCAGTGTTGGCAGACACCTGTGAGTGACATTATTTAAAGAGTCATTTTAACAGTAACATTAATATGAAGCCATAGCAATTTATTCATTCTGTTTCATTCAACTCAAGCTGGAATTTGAGAAAGTGAAATTTTCTACTTAAGTTAATACACATTGTTTGCTTATAATCATTCATAATGCCTAAATGGGTCAAAATTCATAATTAGATGACAATAAAACTTTAGCAAATGTTTGGTGTGATGTGTAAAATGTGACAAATGATCTTCTTGGTTAATACTCATACACCTGCAAACAATTTTTGTTTTTTTGTGTGGCAGATTCCCAGCAACAGAGAACAGAAAGCTGTATGGTTGGAAGCAAAAATATTTATTTCTGGGTACAGCGCAGCTAAATTACACACTGTATAGGGTTGCGTGCTAAGTGCATTATGGGTAATGTAGTACTGCAGGTCACCTCTTTGAGGGCTGAAGGAATCTTCTTTTGTTTTCTAGAAAAAGCAAATGTTGAACTCCGCCCACTAGGGGAAACGGTCACATTGGATTGGTCACCTAAAACACAAAATCAAAACATCAAAATAAAAATGTGTCCAGCAAGTAACAGTAATTTTTGTGAACCTTCTGGAAATTGAAATGATGACGTGATTCTTCGTGAGTACGTATTTTTGAGGGCACAGGAAATGAAAGAGGAAATCTCATACCTTTGTGCTGTAGTTTAATGTAGCAGTGATCACACACTCGTGCTAACTGATTCTTCAGGTATTCCAGGTAATATTTATTAGATGAACAGGCCTGGCACACCACCTGTCGCCAAAACACAATTAATCAGGTATATTTGACCAAAAAAGCAAAACTTAGGAGTCATTTTGTGATCTCTGACCCTTCCGCAGGCTCGGCAATGGTGGCGTCTCCAGGTGAGCGTGAACTCGCACGTGCAGATCATACACATGGTGGTCCTTAAATCTGGAATCCAGATAGGAGCTTTAGAACCCAGCGGTGGGCCGTCATCTGAGAATCCCTCCAACTACAGAGACATAAACCACAGATACAGGAAAAGTTTTAACACAAAACATACAACAAGAAATTTACAATATGTTGTTCGAAAAATCTTAAAAACCACACAAATTTACACACATAGATTTAGCATATTGCAAACATCATATAACAAAATCACACATGTACCGAAAACTTCAGCTAAAATCTGTGCACACGAACACAGACACACACACACCTCTTGGCTTCGACTGGAGAAGAAGGAAATCTTCTTTCTGGTGTAGTCATCTATTGCTGTAGTGATGGCTTCCAGCCACTCATCTCTTTCTGTGGCTGAACTGCAAACCGGTTATTTACAACCAGCAATTTCAATTTTATTAGTACCAAAAATGACATTCATTTGGAACAAGTGATCATAGAATCATTATGCATAATTATAATGATATTTAATATGATTTCCAACTTCATTTTCTTTATCAATTCATCTTAAGACTTTGATAAAAAAATCATATGCAGGTATGTGTGTGTTTTTTACCTGGCAGATAATATGAAGGAACGTTCCACACTTTCAATGTTTAACTCGTTCTGATAGGCCTCTTGACTGGGCTTGCTCACCTATTAAATGAGACAAACAGGTTAACTTTCCTTTTCTGTGTGTGTTTGTGAGAGAGAGAGTGCTGGTGGGTATCTGACCTTCATTCCAGCCAGAGACAGCATACTGTTGACTTTATACTGGCCGGACTGAACGGGTGTCGTGTACAGCAGAATGTCATTAAACTGTTGAGAGAAAGCTGAAATTTACTGACAGAACTGGAACACCACCCAGTTTCCTGTCATATGCAGCAATATCCTGTATAGTAAATGACCAGGTTGGGCAAAATTCAGAGCAATTGCCTCCTTTTCAAATTATGAGTGTAAATCTGAATGGGACACAACACACTGAAAGTTGAATTGGAATGAAAATAGAATTTACTGATCTGCAAGTAAAAGAAATTCAACATTCAGTAGTTGTTGAATTTATGGAATTTTATTGAATCTGTTATTGGAATTGTTTGACATGCTTATGGGTCATGCTCATGGTATTATTTTAAACTGCAGTTTTTAAATGACATTTTAGGAATTTCATTCCTTTTTAATTCTGCTTATGGAATTCAGGAATAACACTGAAATTTAATAGCCGTTCATATCAATAGTAATATAATAAGAGACATTAATGTTGTTTAATTTAATACAAATAACAATCTGAACAAACAGTTTCTCTCCAAATAATACAGTTCATTAGCATAACTGCTGGCTGTATAAAGGCCACCATGGTGCATTTTAATTAACTAATTTGTTGTCCAATCACAGGTTGCCATTTTTAACACCTTTGAAAGTGGTACATCCAATCAGATTTCAAAATGTGAACTAACCGTTTACATTAAGCTCTTTAACAGCACTGAACTGTAACATATCTAATCTCACACATAAATAAATTTTCTCACCAGGAAGAACATTCTGGGCTGCATAACTTTTCTGGACAGTTTCATCAGGGTGCCCTCCTTTAAGAAAACCTGCATAAACAATAACACTGGTCAGACACACAGAATCATGGGTAATGAAAGCAAACACTGGTCAGACGCATTGAATCATGGGTAATGAGGTCTCTTACCCTGCCAGGCTGCACTATTTCATGATGGCCGTTCAGACTGTACTGAACCTGCATCAGTTTCTGGAAGTTATCCTAATTAAATGAGATATGAGATGTGAGATATGTGTTCATATTTATGAGGTCATTATGAGGGGGTGTGGCTGTGTGTTGTCATACCCCTTGTTTCATGATGTCATTTGCATGATTTGCCACTTCTTTCACCACACTGAGAGCAGCTGAATAAACCAAACAACGTCAAACCATTTTTTTATATTTAATTCATTTTTGTCCTCAACTAAAACTCGGGCCAGAAATTTCAGAAAAGGGGGTTTGCTCATTTTATCTCTAGTGTAAACATTATTTTTTTGGAAAAATGATGCGCTCTCACTTTGTGTATCTTTGTAGTCAGATGAATCCTCGGGGAGGTTCTTCAAATAATCTGAAAAAAAGATGATAATAAAAAAGATAATAAAAAAGAAAAACAACTAATGAGCTCATCTTTCCTGAGTTATACTGACTGTTGACTTTACTGGATTACATTTTAAAATTGTGCCCAAGCCACACGTGACATGTATCACAATACAACAGATTTTGCAAAAATCTGCTCACCAGGACATCAAATACAGCAATTAATGTGTGAAGTTTGTGTCTGGTAGGATTGAGCCACTGCTGAGTGTACTGAGCACTACAGTGTGTCTGTTTACCTGTGAGCAGAAGTTGGTACTGAGGAATTCTCTGCACTGGTTTCAGCAGGTAATGCTTCAAAGCTAGACTAGCACAACGAGGACTCATCTGAGGACGAAACAGTGAAGAAAAATCACATCCACTGCTTGCCGTCATTATTTCAAACCTCAGCTCACCTTTGTCTTCACTCAGCAATATTATATGCACAAAAGTAGCAATAATATTAGTTGTATATTAAATAGTGTTGATGAAATATCAGCCTTCTGCTCATGTATGCATTAGTTTTTATTATGCATTTATATCTTAATTTGCATTTACTGTTGTTGAGTTGGATTTCTGAAACAAGCCTGCACATACCTCAAACTGACGTACAACGCTGGCAAAAGGAGGATTTTTGCGACACTGTTCGTCCAGCAGAGCCACGTTACGATCAAACTCTCGTATGTAGGTGGAGTACATTTTCAGATACGGACCCTTCTGAACAAAAATATCAGCCAGCCTCTGATGATCAGACCTGCATGCATGGAAATAAAAGAGATCAGTATGCACGCGCACACACACGCACGAACACGCACCCATGCACACGCACACATATGAATATTTAAGTTTGTGTGTGGTACCAGTGAGCTACTCTCTCCTCCAGCTCTTTCAGTAGATCTTTATTCAGTTCGTAAAGTTGGGGCAGATAGTACAAGATCTGATTCAACACTTTCTCCTCCACTAGTGGCTTCCCGCTCGCACGAGTCGCCTTGGCAACCGCATCCCGAAAGTCCTGATACAGGCACAGAAACATCCAGTGTAAATCAACACAAAGTCAGCTAGACAAAACACAAATGAAAATGCTAATGCTAATATTGTAATTACTTTACTTCTGTGCCACTACAATAAAAACACAATTACAAAAGTATTGTTTATTGCAAAGTTTATTTAATTAATGCTGCTAGTTCATGTTATGTAACATAAACTAGCAAAATATCTTCATTAACCACCCAACTGAAGCAAACTAAGTAAAACAACCTGAAGCACATATTTTGACAGGCCAGTGTATCTACAGTTTTAGCAGGAAGTCAGAAGAACATTCTCTCACACACGTGTCTTTAGAACAGCTGTTTGAGGTCACGGCCAAACTAGCGGGTTAAAGGGGAGTGGGTGCAATGGCTTTCCAAAAGCTCTCTCTGTCCAGCAATCTCACTTCTTTTACTGCACTCTCTCCGGAAACTGTCTTCCTCTCATTTTTCCTCTGTCATCTATTTCCTCTTGTTTTTTTTTGCCTCTCTAGATTTATTCTGTCCATCTCCCTCATCTTGACTAGTCAAGGATAGATTAGGATGGTCTACTCATTGTCCAACAACTGACTATTTAGCTTGACAAGTGAGTTTATCTAGATTTTTTGTAGTTTTTTTTTTTTTTTTAGCAGTAGTGCTTTAAGGTTGAATTTAGAGATGCAGCTGAGGAAATTGTAGCATGATAGTCCTCCTAAACTTTAAAAGCACTGTTACATTTTTACAGCCAACCTCTTTGTTGTTTGTGAGTTATGTGACAGTTGTGTCATTAAAGGGTATATTTATTACAATATAAGGTTAGACTTATTACACAGCTCTCTGCTTGATTGTGATTGGTCAATGGCAGCATTCTGCTGTTAAATATTTTTGTACTAGCGTTAGTGTTAGACTTTAGAATAGACTGTTGTCCATGGCAACCTATTACCAACATAGCTATGCTATTTTCCCTTCCTAACACATGATCTCGCATAATAAAAATATCTGAACTCAAATAAATATTACATTGATTTATTAAGTAGCCATGTGTTAACATTAAAATGTTCAGTCAGTGAGTCATTATCTTAAAACAAATTCACATAGCCTTCTTGTGTTAAATTCTACCAGTTAACCTGTTGAAGGGCTAAGCTTCATATCACTCCATGTATTTAAAAAAATACTGTGTATTGATGCAAGGTACAGAACCTCAAACCAGCTTATTTATACAGGACTTCCTCAAGACTTGTCACTCAGACAGCCCACTGACTAGTCAGTATGTTTGCAAATCCTTAGTCTTGATTCTGTTTAACACAGTTGCATTTAGCACATAGCTACTCATTAAAGTCCAGAAATAACCAAACAGATGTCAGTGTATTTATGTTTCCATTAGACACTTTACTGTAACAGTAGGAACCAAACACTGTATCTAAACACAAGAATGAAAAATAAGACACTGTAAACATAATTCTTGCTTTCATTCAAATCTGGAGTCAGTGTAAACAGGGACTTACGATGTGAAGCAACTTCAGAACGTCAACAAATCTGCAAAAACATGCAATCAAAACTTTAAACTCAAAACAAACACAGTAATGTTCCACCTAAAATCATTACATCTGTACATCTACTAAAACACATTAATTCACACAGAACATAATATAATAAATCTGAATTATATACAATACTTTCAAACAATCACTGGTTTGAACTTACACTTTCTCTGAGCTCATGATCTCCATTGCGATGTGGACCACCTTGTTTCTTTTTGACCTCTCTATCTCCTACAGACACATGTTAAATGCTGGTATA
Organism: Ambastaia sidthimunki; assembly: GCA_036877625.1. Classification (NCBI taxonomy): domain Eukaryota; kingdom Metazoa; phylum Chordata; class Actinopteri; order Cypriniformes; family Botiidae; genus Ambastaia; species Ambastaia sidthimunki. The sequence goes on from JAZGTK010018009.1 coordinate 10,320, forward strand.
TTAAACTATATATGAATCAATTGAAACTTGTACATTAACTTACACAGTTGTTGCATCCGACCATGATTACTAACAACACACACCCTCATGTCAAAAACAAACACCCTGTCTCTCCCAACTCAGTGTGTGTGTGTGTGTGTGATAGTTGTTTGGGCGGGTGAGAGGCTGTGGTCTTTATTTGGATCGGGGGTCTGTCTTAACACAAGGACAATGTTTGAGTGAAAGGACCCCCTGTTTCTCAGATTGGGGTGTTGCTGGGAGTCTCTCAGGATTATCTCTAGACAAAGAGTCTGCTAGACACGCCTGCTTGAAACTGATATACCCACAAGTGTTTGGAATCGTGCTGTTAAAACGAACGCATAAGGTTTTTAAATTCATATCGTAGTGGAAACTGAAATTTACAACATAAAGGAAAACAGCTTTCACAATGCATTAAACGTTCACAATGAACATATTTGCGAGTAAAACTATATTCTGTACATAATGTAGGGTGACTTCATTTTATCTACCCCTTTTAAAATCACAACGTTTATCAATAGTATACTATAATGGTAGAGTTGGTACATTTGTGTAAAAGCACTGTACCTCCTTGTCTTTTGATTGGCTCATGTCTTCCTTGCTGGAGTTGGAACTGTTATCATCTTCATCATTAGAGCTCAATCCATCCTCTGATAGATCACCACTCACTGAACATCTGTCAAACAAAAAGTCACAAGTTCCTGCCATCAAACATGTTTCCTTAGAACTGTGGAATGGTCAGACTGGACATTACAAACCTTATCAGACTGACTGAACGATAAATATTAATTAGGTTACAAAACTTTCAGTCATTGCATTGTAGAATTGCTACAAATTTAGGTAGTTGGGCACTTTTAAGAACAGAATAGAGAAAGAATCGATAGACAAAGTAACAATTCATTAGAGAACTGGATTTTTGCCAAATTAGCCTTAAATTGCTATAAATTATTGTGTCTTCTTAGTAGTAATGCTTGACATGGACAATTCAGATGAATTCGGACATAATTTTTCCTGTAGCTCGATTGTTCCTGTAGCAGCACAAAAATTGTGGGTTTGATTCCCGGGAATCAACCACACTGATAAAATGTATAACTGGAATCAACTGTAAGTTGCTTTAAAAGCATCTACTAAATGCATAAATATAAATATATCTAAATATAAGTGTGACAAATTTGAATATACGCACACATGAATTACATTTGAGATCAGCAGATTATTTGAATGACAGCTTAGCTACTATATTACTTCAGAAGAATATGGTGCTTATTTAGAATAAATTACATGTATAGCACTACTTTTATGGGACTCGATGGCCCCTGCTCACTGTTCTCTTTCATGATAGGGGAAAAACAAACTTTTCATGAACTTTCTCCAAAAAACAACAACATGTTTAAAACAACTGGGTGAGTAAATGACAGAATTTTCATTTTTGTGAGCGGTTCCTACATACAGCAGCAAACAGCGGGTCATGCGTTTTGAATGAGTAAAGCACAAACTCTCATGCAGACTCATGCATACACACTGTCTTTGCCCTCTCCTCTGGTTCCCTCGCTCTCATTCTTTCTCCTGCTGCAGGAGGACAGAGCTGCTCTTGTTTACAGCTTATATAAACTCACTCTGCAAAGAGACGCCACACACATCCATACACAAACCTTTCAGAGCACAATCTCTCTCACACACACACTGATATGCAGACA
>JAZGTK010018010.1:0-12034 GCA_036877625.1 Ambastaia sidthimunki
AGGTGTAGTGGCGGCACGTTTGAATCGGGGATTTTATTAAAATGTTAACTTGTGTTTGTTGCCGCCAGGATAATTTGTTGCATCTGTGGATATCTGCCTCTTTATGCATTGGCTGTTCCACTATTCCATTGTTTCCAGGTAGGCTGGGCTTTATATTAGCGCTACGTTTTGTTAAAGAGATTTATAACATTTGCATGCTTTTAGTTTGCCGTTATTCAAGCAGCTGTAAGAGGCTTCAATTATATATGGCGAAAGACTGTAGCACAGCGAAACGAATCTCCTCTGGTACGTACAAATGTTATTTCTACTGCGCGTTTAATGATTATTTCAATTTGGGTGTTTGTGTAAAGCATTCTCAAACTGACGAGCTGCCACACATAAATGAAAAAAATATTATTTTAAAAATATATTAAAGTTATAACCGACTTACTTGTATGAAGCCTCCAAGGCTCACAACAATATCTCCAACAATATTCAAGGTAGACACTTTTTCCAGTGGTATACGGTGCTTGAACAGGTAGTAATCCTTGCCATTTACATACACCTGATGAACCAAAACCAAAGAATTGGTGTGATGACAATTTCTTTTATGGATCTTGTAAGTTCTGTCACAAAGCACATACCTGATATCCTTCAGGTTTGAAGACAATGAACGTTTCAAAAGCTTCACCCATTTTGAAGGGATTGTCGGGACCATATTCCTCAACCTCCCATGCTCCATTTCTGAAGGTGTTCATGACCACATTTGCATTGTATCGGGGGTTGAAGTGGAAAGCAATGTCATCATTGTCCCCCCTCCCAGACTTGAAGTTTATTGCAAACCTGTATGGAAGTTTGATATTAAAGTTAATATTAAAGCTTTTGATTGCAAATGATTCTTTAGTCTTATTAAACATTACGGCCTGTGTAGTAGGGAGAGTGTATTGGGGATACAGCCTTCCTATGTAGATAAGTGACATAATTGTCCATATGATTTAAAAGTATTGCTTACCGGTCACCTTTGGCACCAGCAACTCCCTTCAAGTAAAAGGCCATGCCTGGTTTTATTCCCCCAGATATTGGGCCCACATAGGGAAGGGCCTAAAATACGCAAAAAAACATGCAAAAACATGACATTTGAGACTTTTGAATTTTCTTGGAGAATCACATTGGCAATTGATTTTTGCTAAAACAAAATGGTTTTAATGCAATACTGTGTCTTTAAAGGCAGGGAAGGTGATTTTGTCCAGAAACATTTTTGTTATGCTGATTAAAAACCTTCTCACATCCAGATAGCAATCACCAGTGGTGTGCACAGGGGAGACAGTGGGCTCATGCCCCTGCCCTATTCGTGTCATAATAATTATTATTATTATATTAAATTACACTACCAATAATAACAAAAAAATATTAAATATTAACACAAGTGTAAGGTGAGTGATAATGACTTTGGTGGAGGGGTGGAACAGTTGACAGAGTTTCTTTAACAGCACTTACATCTGCAGTATCTTAGCTGTCTTCAAAACACAACAGCAGCAGGTAATACAAAAAATGTACATTTATTTTACTAATATCCTTCTGCAAAAGTAGCAAATGTTAAAATAAAAGTATAACTCGATTGCTGCCGCATTTCCGATAATGACATTCAGTTTTTTTATATCTAAAGTTATTTAACGACAGAATCATATAGTTTAGCATGTTCTTGTGTCATTAGCTTGGGGAAATACATCTACATTGAAATGAATTTTAAGTCAATGTCAAACACTGTGCTAGATTTTATGATATCTAGCACTTTCATCTATATAATACAGACATAAACATTATTATTAATATCATCCCTCTATTTTTATTGATGTTTTATGCATTCTTATGTATAGAATGCCAAGAAAGGATAAATTATTAAAGTCTTTAAAAAATGTAGTTCTACAAAACGATGTTAAAAACTTTAAATTCTGTAAAAAATTCTGTTTGGTTATGTTAATTAAAAAGTTCTTGGTGCCATTTTTGGTCCTTATACTTCTGCCTGTGTGGGGTCTGTTTCCAGAGGTCTGTAAACTTGCCTGTCGGACTGTGTGTTCATGTGTTTTGAAGGAGGCGTGGCTTTGGAAAGCGCCCTGAAGGGAGGGTGGGATCTTATGCTTGTAAAGCTAGCATGCTATTGATAGCCTCTATTAATAGATTGTATACCCCACCTTTAAGTGCTTGCATTTAATTACATGCTGAGAGTTCTCTGGAAAGTATGTGTTACTTACAGGATTTTGTACTGAAAATAAGAGCTCAGGGTGTACGGTGGGAGGACCCAAGTTGCCACTGATGACTGTTGTGAATTGCGGAAATGAAATTGCGCTCCAGTTCTAATAAGGAAAAGAAGAGAGTGTCTATTTAGAAAGACCTTGTCTCTTTACATCATTCATACTGGATGCTGATACAGTATTATTAACACTTTAATATAGCTGATGAAAATGTTTGACTTACTTCTATAAAGCCAAGAATGTCCACCTTAACATCTCCAGTGATGTTTAATGCTGTAACTTTGTCCAGCGGAATACGGTGCTTAAAAATGTAGTTCTGCATTCCATTTATGTATAACTGAGGAACCAAAGTGAAAAAGGTTGTGTAAGACAAATTTTTAGCACTGTTAGGGGTTATATAATAAAACACACACCTCATAACCCTCAGCCTTGGTGACAATGAACATCTGAAAAGCTTCTCCTGCTTTAAATGGGTTATTAGAGACATTTTCCTCAGTCTCCCAATTTCCACCTCTGAAGCTGTTCATGACCACTGCCCCCTTCAGTCGGGGATTAAAATGGAAAGCAATGTCATCCTTGTCTGACTGGCCAGTCTTAAAGTTTACTGCAAATCTGCATGGAAGTTAAGGCACATTAAACCACCTGAATGCAAATTCCATTTACTTTACATAATACAAAACATATGTATATATATATATTTTTTTTTTTGCATATACAGGGCCAACAAAAAACTGCTTACCTGTCTGCATTACTAGCAACAGCACCCTGCAAAAACAAGGCCATTCCAGCTTTAAGTCCCCCCAAAATTGGGCCCGTGTATGGAAGACTCTGCAATGAGTGCAACACAAAAGGCATGGGAAAATTGTGATGTTGTTGATGTTTTTTTTTTACTATTTTTGTGCTCTGTGAAAAGAAAATGTTTGTTACTTACAGGATTTTGCACTGGATTGAGGATTGCAAAGTCAAATTCTGATTGGCCAGGTGGCAGATTCAGTTGGGTTGTTGTCACTTGGGTTGTTCCACCCCCAAAAGACCAGGATTGATTAATTTCAGGACCTTGGACAAAAGTCATTTCACCCTGCCCAAAGATGTTAGAGCCAGCCCAGCTCTGTAAAAGACATAATTTTTTACATCATGTAATCACCAATTTGTCTCTGCATATTTTTTTTATTTGATCAATTTATAAATATCCCATGAATTATTAAAAAGGTCATAAAAATAATTTTAGATTAATTAGTTAAATGATTTAAGTTAGTTATATGATTTAAGCCTAAACTTCTAAATAATCGTGTGTGAAATTAGTATTCAAACTAAAATGTTTTTTAGCTCTTAAACTCTTAAATCTGCAGTCAATGGTGAGACATCTGTCTGAAAACTACAAAAGTTTTTAGCAAGAGTGCAGCAGGACTTCTGTAAGAATAATGTCAACTTGCCACTGTGTTGCTGTAGCCTAATGTGGAAATAAACAGGATCCCTATGGTTAAATAATAAAGAATAAAAAGAGAGAATCACTTACACTAATGAACACTACGTTTGATAAGGTAATCTGTCCTCCAATATCAAGAAAAGTGACTTTTCCCAGAGGTATGCGATGCTTAAATTGGCCAATTTCACCTCCACCCAAAAACACCTTCAGAAAGAAAAAAAAATTATGTTATGTCTAATTAGATCTGCAATTATTTTAAGCCTTGCATAATTTAATGGATCCTCGAAACACACCTGATAGGCTTCAGCATTTACAACAATAATCAGATCAAAGTTGCTGCCTTTTTGTAAAGGTGAGGCCAGTTTCATCTCGTTTCCCCATGATCCGTTTTGACAGCTGTTAAGAACCAGGCTGTTGCTGCTAAAGTCGGGCTTGAGATGAAAGGCGATGTCATCTTTATCAGATTGCCCACACTTCAGATTTACCACAAATCTAAAACGATAAAAGACACAATAAAGGAGTGAACTAGTGACTTATAAGTCTTAAAATATTTAGAAACCAGACAATTTTTACCTATCGCACTGAGGTGGAACGATTCCTTGAATGAAGATGGCATTTCCATCCTGCAGTCCTCCAGAGATAGGAGTGACATACGGGACAGTCTGCACAATAAAAATAAAATCTGAAGCTGCACATTTCTAAATTTTAAAGAATGTTTTCTAATTATGTTCTAAAGCATAAATGTTAAAAATATTCAACTGGCTTTTTGAATACGAAATTCCACAAACTCCTAAAATAACAGAAAAATTAACAGAAAAGAAAAGCCAGCAAAAGGAAAGAAAGGCAGAGAAGTCACTCACAAAGCTGGTGGCCTGGAAGCCTGACTGAAACACAACACTGCTCATGTTGTCGTCCCTCAGAAATGTTGATAGGTGAGTGAATTCTAGATTCTAGATAAACGTTGCAGTTAGTGGATCTTTTTATACTTTCAATGGATAGGAGTGGTCCAGACCCAAGGGTGCCTTTGGCCACAAGGCATTTCAAAATAGCATAAAGGACTAGATTTTGCTTAGCAACTGATAGGCAAAAGTTTCAGTAAAAATTTGCATTCTCAAGACGGTTTAGCCCAAAGCCACCGTGCTCGAAGTTTCAAAGGAATTTACAGTTATTTGTGTTTACAGTACAAAAAAATGAGTTTTCTCTTTTGTCAATATTATTGTCAATATGGCTGCAAATATTTTTCTTGCATGTTAAAATGAATAGCATGCCAATACTGTAAATGTTTGTCTGTTCATGCAACAACTGTAACAAGCAGCAATGTGACATGCAGTGTTATTTTAGTATATATGCAAATTCAGCTAAAACTGTTCTTTAAAGATTTCAGGTGAGCCAGGAGCAGATATGTCACTTTGATATCCAAATGGTTTGTTCAGTTAGCAGAATTCTCAGGAAGAAAAATTAAAAAAATATGCAGAATCATTTATAAAGCTGTTTTAGACTCAAGTATACAATGTCATTTAGGGTCAAGTGGTTGTAACTTTTACTCATAGCATAACAAACACCAAATAAATAAGAACAGACAGAAATACAGTATAAATAATTGCCCTGAACTAATAGGTCACACCTTTCAACTTGTCAATCTAACCTAAGCCTCTCTTAATGGTAATAACAAAGTTTAAATTGGGTTAAATGCTTAAATTATCTAAATAAATAGTAATTAAGAAAGTACAATTTAGGCTGGAAAACGTTTAGTATTTATTTATATGTGAACTAGTAACACTTTATAATAAGGCTTCATTTGTTACAATTAAATAACTACCCTTGTTAACATGAAATAAAAACAAGTTACAGCTTTTAATAATCTTAGTATAAGTTCAACATTTTCTAATAGATTTTCTTTTAAAGTTGCATCTGTTAACTTTAGTAACTGCACAATATCTATTTAGTAACTGCACAAAACCTAATATGAACAAACGTACATTGTATTAACTAACATTAAGAATGAATAATTAATGCTGTAAAATTGTTCGTGGTTAGTTCATGTTAGCTAATACATTAGTTTATGTTAACAAATGAAACCTTTTTATGAAATATTTTGCAAGCACAACTTTTGCACTGAGCTCTAACAAGAAATCCATTCAGGGATTTTGTTCACTATAATAGTATAATAATGTATAGCATGTATAATTTTTTTTAAATGATTTATTAATGATATAATTTATTTAATGATTTTTGTTATCCTTGTGCATGTGCAGATTTTAAAAACAACATTTACCAACTGAATCTATAATAAATTTCATAAATAAGTACCAACTTTCTTTGTACTAACACTAATGCTTAATTTTATGTGACTTGCATAACTTAGCCTTGAGAATATCCCCTGTGCTTGTTAGGTTAGCTCAAAAAAAGATGTCAGTTAAGATCAATGCTGGTTACTTCTTTGCATAAATATTTAGCAACATGCCAATTAAAATAATATTTTAATTATTAAATAATAAAATAAGGATGCATCCAACTCATTTGATTGAGGAAAGATAAAAAGGTACGAAAACCCCTTTTTTGTATTAGTAACAGACAGATACTGTAAGCAAGTTGTAAATATTACATTTTGTAGCAAAATGTCCTCTACTTGCATTAAGTCTGTAAAAGTTACTAAATGAACAATTGATTTATTTCTATACCGATGTTATCTCTCAGTAACTTGATCAGATGCAGATACAGGACAGCAAACTCAGTGATAATGTATTTTAAAACAGATGCCTATGATAAATATTAATGCAACTGTGGATAAATCATAAATCAAGACTTAAGTGGATAAGTCTTTCAATAATTGAAACCATTTAATAATTGTAATTATTAAACTTATAATTCAGTTGTAAAATTTTACTAACCACTGAGATTAACCACCAAGAAAATGTGATTAATGGGAAAATAAAAAACAGAACTTGTGCAGAATAATATATGGTGCTCAGTCAGGAAGAGTCAGGAGGCAAAGTTATGATCAGATATGAAGATTTTGAAATTTTTAGAACTATGTATTATGATGAATTTGATAATTATCAAGAACATAAAAGTTAATTCAGTAAGTTAAAAATACTGACTTTTTTAGTAACCCTTCAGAACTGAACAAAGTATTTGGCTAGGTTAAACTACTGTACTCTACTGTACTGAGCTGCTCATGCAACATGAGTGGCTCCCTGGGGCACAGTAAGGGCTCTTTTTTGTGGTGATAAATTCTTAAATGACAACTGCACCTTTTTAATCAAATGTTAGGCGAAATGAGCAACTGCTTTCTACAATGACAGTGAGCTGACTTCATCTTGGCTCAAATACTACCTGATGTCAATGGTACATTAGTGTTTTTTGTCACTATAATTTCTTCCATCATGAGTAAAAAGAACAAAGTATTTAGACGGGTAATGCAAAAAGCAGTGCAAACAGAACAACAGAGGTCAGAATCACAATTGTTCATTTACGGTTTTAAAAGAGTGCATTTGATACTTTTTTAACTGGCAAAGAACACTGTGGAAGTATTTAGAGGGATTGTTATTCAAAATTCAGTCTAATCGGACTTACTCAAAATACCCACAAGATGGCGCTGTCAGTTTGAAATGCACAGATGTGGTAGCAGTTTAATGGCAGGTCTCGATTTTTTTCAAAACCAAGTCTGACAAAACTATCATAAATTTTACTTTTGTACATACAGTACATACGTACATTTTGATACCTACGATTAACAACAAACACAAAACAGTGGTAATAATGCTTCTATATTTTCAGAGATGCATTATGTTGCCCTGAACTGTGTTTTAAAATGATGTATGTGAAAATGTGTAAACATTGTATTATATGTATTATAAGTTAAGGTATTAACAAGAGAGACACATTTGAGTATACTTACAAAGAAGACAATCCATATCCTCATCTTTGTGCTAAAAATTCTAGCCATCAACCAAACAGATGCTCATGGTTTTACATTTTCATGTGGCTTGTATGATTAAAACAAAGTGAGACTTGGAGTGCGATGGTAAGTACTTTGAAACCATCTTAAAGCCAATGATGAAGACCACAGTATCTGCTCCACTGTTACCCTCCGAGATCCCAGAGTCACTCATGCTCTAAACTGATTTATTTTAGATCAACTTTAAACAATGCATTTGAATATGTTATAAAAATATCATAATGCTGAGTTAGGGTTGATGCTATTAAATTCCTTTTATTAAAATATTCACATTTAAAGTCTGTGTTTATGAAGAAATCAGATGTCTTCACCCAAGAGAAGGGGTTGCAAGAAGAGTCCAGCTGTACCCAGAATGCACACAAGGACAAAGACCCACAGGAAGATCCTATCAATCACCATGGCAACATACTTCCAGTCATCTTGGACCTTTAAAGGGTTAAAAGAAGATGTTCAAAAAAATAAGAGAGCAAGTAATAAGACAGCTTGCTTCATTTATGTGGTTAATAGCGGAATTCAAAATTCCAAAAGTAAAACATTAAAAGTGGTTGAGTAAAATTATTCCTATAAATTTGATTTTTCCTTGTGATTAAACAAAAATATTCAGTTCCAGACATGTATTCTGTTTTTTTTTTTCCCATGGAACAAAGAAATAGAAATGAACTGTTGTTGTATAGTCAGAGCTGCAAAAAGATTTTTTTTTTAAATCTTGCTTGTTGTCTTGCTTGGAGAGTGATTAAATAATGATAGAAAAATGTTCCTTTAAAAATGATTCAGTAAACTTTACACAGATTAATAGTTTCACTAATAAAATCACATCAAATATGAAGCAACGTTCTTACCTCCTTGGCCTCATTTTGTAGCTTCATGTTTTCTGCAATGTACTTCACACTCTCAATGGCCTCTCTGACTTCAGGTGAGAGACTTGACATGCACAAAAATCCTCCATCCAAAGATTCTGAGCTGGAGTCGGGACTACTTCCTCCTTCTCCATTTCCCATAATGCCACCAGCTCCCCCCTCTGTGGGCAGTTTAGTGTTGTGTTGCTTCCTGCAGCATGTACACCGTCCTTCTCTACACAGGAAGCTGGACACTGTTTTCGATGTCTCACTCAGGTTATTGAGCTCGGTGCACAGGAGGAGATGAGGGTGGGGTGGAAGGCTTCCCGGCAGATTGTGCTGCTTAGGGACGTGTGGGGTAATTGAACCTGGTGCATGAAGAGTGTAAGGTCGTGTACGGGTTCCTGTTACGGGTCTCTCCAGATCTTTCTCAGGCCGGGTCATGAACATGACCCGAGGGAGCAAACTAAGAAAGACATGCCGCACCCAACGCGGCATAGTGTGCGTCTTAGGGGTGCGGTAATGTACGTTAAGGACAAAGACTGTGATTACAATGGAAAGCGTGACGAATATCATGGTGAACAGAAGATACTCTCCGATCAGAGGGATGACAAGAGACGTGGACGGAATGGTCTCTGTGATGACCAGGAGGAAAACTGTGAGAGAGAGGAGAACGGAAATGCACAACGTCACCTTCTCACCACAGTCAGAAGGAAGGTAGAACACAAGAACAGTCAGGAAGGAGATGAGCAGACAGGGAATGATCATGTTTATGGTGTAGAAAAGAGGCAGGCGGCGAATATAGACGGAGTAAGTAATATCCGTGTAGATCTCCTCACAACAGTTGTACTTTATGTCATGTTTGTACCCAGGGGCATCAATAATTGTCCACTCTCCGCTTTCCCAGAAGTCCTTAAGGTTTATTGTGGAACCAATCAGCACCAGATCGATTTTGGCCTTGTCGTAGGTCCATGAGCCAAACTTCATGGTGCAGTTCTGGTAGTCAAAAGGGAAGTATGTCACATCAATCTTGCAAGAGCTCTTGAAGATGGCTGGTGGGATCCAGGTTACATCTCCATTGTAGCGTAGAAGAGCTTTAGTTTTATCATCCACCTGGAAGTCTCCAACAGCACTGTGGTTTAAAAATAGAAACAGATCATAGGGGTGTTCATGGTAATAAACTGACAATGCTTAAAAAGCCATAAGTGAAACATCTTTGGTTTCATCGAGCAAACTTACTTGTTGTACAGCACTATGTCTGGTTTCCAGATCTTGTTAGAGGGCACACGGATAAACTCAACCCCTCCAAATTCTCTGGGATCCCACCTAAGCTTATAATCATTCCATATCTGTGTAAAATGAAAATAGTTTAGAGAGTGCCCAGAGATTTTTTTTTCATTGTAACGTTTCAGTGTTATTTTGAAAGCTTTAGTAACGTTCAAAATGTCCAGATTTTAGATTTTGTATTAACGTATCAAGTTAAAAAAGTTAAAAAAAAACATTACTGCAAGAACTTTTTTGATAACCTTGAGAGAACTTTCAGGGAACATTAGCCTACGTTTTGAGAATGTTTCCTGTTGGCTGGAAACCCTCTCATTTGACAGGGTGAACATGCAGTGCTGAGATCTTGTTACAGAGTTAATAACAATAAAATTGATTAGTAAATTTGTTCTTATTTTAAAGAGCATAACTTCGCAATTAGATAATTAGAAAGTTCYTAAAGTGTATAGCTTAGTTCTAGGACATGAACGGCGGTGGAGGGAAAAACCTGATATAATGCATCATCCTTAATGTTCAATTACATTTGGTATTCCGAGGTTACAGCGTGTATGGTTCAATGGCATGGCTATAAGCCATGTTTGTGTTTGTTATGCTCCAGGCTGTCTCCGGTTGGGTCTGGTCATTAAGTCAGCCCACAAACTGACAAAACAATAGCAAAGCTTTGCCAATGCAGAAAGGACAGATGACAAAGGACAGAAGTTACAGAGAACAGGACAGTCAGATCTGGCTATTATATTTTAGGGAGGCAATGCCACTTCAAGGGACATTCTGACTGGCAACAGATCTAGATTTCCTGTTATTTGTTCTCCAGGTCAGTCGGTTACATGTGTTTCCTTTAATTAGCGTCCACCTCAATTTATTACCCATTAAGTTTGATTACCTGGATTTAACTTGATCATTGATTAGTCATTTAAACATTAATGAATTGCATGATAAACACTAATTTGCTTTATTTGATTGGGTGACAGCAGCTTTATTTGCTTTATATTTATTTCTTAAGTAAACCAGTCTCATAGCAAATAATAAAATGAACTTTCTTCATCTATGGCCATCTAGCAGCATGTTAAACACATCTTTGTATTCCGCTGGGGTTCTATAATGTCCACATGCTGCACTAAAAGGTTCAAATTATTTTGTTCTTTTGATACAAAATATTTGATACAAATTTTAATACAGTTTTTTCAAAAGTTCACAGCCATTTCTCATGCAATTATCTAAATGAATCAGTAACCTTTCAGACATGAATAATGCATTAACTTACATGTCGAAGCCAAAGATTGGTCTCCATAATCTGGTTGACCTCATCCTGCAGAGAAAGGTACAAAGAGAGTCTGTAAGAGGGACGGACAGATCACCTGCAGGGAAATGCCACAGCACTCTAATTAAATATTAAAAGAAGAAACATGCTGTCATAAGCAGTCATTCTCCGATGTGAGGAGGGGGGTTCCTCACAGATGTGCTGTGATCCGATGGAAACTGAGGACCACCTGAGTTCTCTTGCCTAAAGGCACTGCATACAGCACACTGGGACCTTGAGGCAAATATTCTAGCAGCAAAGCATCTTACTCAAATATGCTATTTAAACAGGCTTACTGTGAAGAACTAGCAGCTTTAGATTAATAAAGTGAGCTGAGTCTCCTTGAACTCACAATCAAATCAACAATTTGGATTTGTTGAAACTTGGTTCATCAACAACTTAAATACTAATAAAGACTTGAATTTCATTTGTATCTAGTGCAACACTTAAAGCTGTGTACACATTCTAACCAGTACATTTAGCTTCAGCTGTGTTTAAACAGTGGAAAAAAACTGATATATTAATAAATCTGTAAAGATATTACAGATATTATAAATCTGTAAATATATCTACAGCTATGATTCGTTTTTAGGTCTAAATTCCAAATAGAAAGATGACAGCTGTAGAGCTTGTTCAGCATTCCAAAGTATTCCAAGGTAGGATATTATAAAAGAAATATAAAGGTTTGCCGAAAGTAAACTCCTAGTTATGGCATTTTAAATGGTAATTGAAAGATGCATCCTTTTAGAGGGCGAGAGAGGTATGTAAGGACGTGCAAACATAAAGGGTCATTATCAGAATAAGATACTAAATCATTTTAATCTAATAAAGTGTCTAATAGGAGTGTTGATAGAAACATGGGAGAATTATTACAGTACATAATTCATAATTTGGAAGACCACAGAATTCTAAAGAAACCCTTCTTTCTTCTCTCCAGTACACTTTATCTAAACACTAACATTACTATTTGTTTTAAAACGAAAGAAAGAAAGAAAGAAAGAA
>JAZGTK010018011.1:0-12034 GCA_036877625.1 Ambastaia sidthimunki
AAAAAAATCTCAAAACTGCAGTTTTACTTTTGGGGTCAAGCTGTCAGTCAACTTTGGGTCTTCTAGAAGCTGTTTTTAACTAATATGTTAACTACAACATTTCACAAATCTACCATTACTATACTTACAAGCATCCGAACAATGTACACTCATTACCAACCCGTTTATGACTGTTGTGAAATGTTTTGTAAACACCATGAAATTTGAGTATCACCACCCATTTATATGGAGCAAAGATGTATCTAAAATTGCCACCACAATCTAGGCCAACGGGCAAGACTTATGTTAATGTATTTTCATGGGTTTTAAAACAGGATATAAAGTGTCAGTTTCCTACATCAGAATAATTAGCCGGTTAGCAAATGTCAAACTCACCAGCACAGCTCTGTCCTGCTCGGTTACCCGAGTTGCTTTCTTTTTCCCGAAAAGATTTCCCATTTCGATGCCGCATCCCCGACACTATCTGTCCAGACAAGGATGGTGTTTCCAAAGTTAAGAAAAAAGTAATTCAACCGGCCTTGTATCTATCAATCCATAACAGAAACACAGCTATGGCTAAACTGAGATTGAGAAAACCCCTTCCTACCGGAAGTTGTTTACATCAAAATAAAAGCCACACATACATTTGCTTTCTGAGTATTTTTACACTCATATTGTCGCTGTCAGTTTTATACAAATGTGGTATATGTTTTTTAGGTAATTATATAATTGTTGTTGTTGGATTCATCATTCACTTAATATTCTTTTTAACGCAAAAGTTGTTGGGTTTGCTGGGTCAGAAACTTAAAACATAGTAATATAACATTCTAAGCACATACAAAACACCAAAATAAATGTACTGGTTCATTTATAGATTATAGTTTAAACACTACATGGACCAAGTATGAAACACTTCTACTGCTTTCAGACTACTCTTAAACTTTCACTTTAAACTCTTTTTACTTTTTTACTGTTAAACTACTAACAGTTCTACCATATTACTTCTTTTTATGCCACTTATTTATTATTATAATTTTATATTTAGTATATAAAAATAAAAACAGTAGTTTTAGTTTTTATAAATACTATAATTAAAACCAAAGTTGTTATATACTATATATTTATATATACTAAAACAAGATGACTATTAAGTCTGTTTACAAAATTTTAGAAGAAATGTAATATTTAAGAGAAATTTCCTTGATTTTATTTTTATTACAGGACAGTGAAATCTCCCTCATCATCAGAAACATCATCATGACCGGACGTGGACGTGGCATATACTGACAAATCTTCCGGTGTGCGTGAGGAAGGGATTAAACGTCCGTGTCGAGCTGCTCTCTTTCCGTGAAAGAACTGCAGAGCCGCCGCGTTTACCGGCGTTTAGAACCGAAACGGTGTCTTGACGACTCCTTTGTTAACTCTTCGAGCTGTTTATGAGGTCAGTTGTCAGATGACCATCGACATTTCATTATTTCTTATTTATTTTCTTGTGACTGTTAGCTTAGCTTAGCTTAGCACGGCTAGCGCGAGTTGCGGCGTCGTTTCATTTAGGAATTTAATTCACACCCATTCGCTAAAGTCTCGTATATTGCTTTTATTTATATGACATAAGCGTTTGTTGGTGTGAGATTAATGTTGTTAGACACACTGCGTCACTTTTTTGTTTTTAATTTAAAAGCCAGCAATAGTATACCATCACAAATTAGCTTAGTGTGAGAGAGAGAGGATTTAATGTCCTAGTATGCCCCTTAGTGGTTTAAGGAATAATGTTATTTAATAATAGTGTGTAGTAATGCGTAATAATATGATGTTCAGTTTTAGAAGCTCATGTGTTGGGTGTGTAATTCATCAGTCTGTCACAAATGTTATGATTTTGTTTGTTCTGGTTTGACATTTGAAGTTCCTTTTAAAGGGAGAGTGTAATGTGAGTTTAGTGTATTTGGAGTTTATGTGAGTTTAGTGTATTAGATTTATACTCATCTCCCTTGTAGCGTTTTTTAACATTTGAGTATATGAAAATGATAGCCGAAACAGCTGTAAGTTTATCATGTTGTGATCTCAAACATTCAAAGGTTTTTTTCTGAATCATGTTTAGGTCTGTTTTTTTGACAGACAGATGGAAAATAGGCATGTTTATATATAGAGGTCCTTGCACATGGGATACTGTATACCACTACAGTGTCTATTGCCTTGAATTATTCAACATTATTCAAGGCTGTGTTGTGTTTCTCACCTGTTACTTTCTAGAAACCAGAGGGGCAGTATGTTTTATAGCAGGTCAAGCTTTGAAGTCTAAATGTAGCTCTAGAAGTTTTGTAGTAGCTGTAAAATGTACTTTTCCATATATTCTAGGTTTTGTGGATGTCATAACATCCTACTATTAAGAAACAATTGTGCTGGCAGTAACACTGTAATATGATTCTACTCCAGTGTGCTTGTGTTTCATAGATGTTAGTGAAATTGAGATATAGGAGACTCTGTTAAACACCACAGTATAATCAGGTTCAGGAGTTATTTGGGTAAACTGTTTGATCATGTACTGGTGAGCTCAAGAGTCCCAGATGCTTAGGGTGGGTGTGGACAACATTGCTGTCTGCAGTCTGTTTTGTTTAGCAAAAGTTATTAGGTCATGCTTTGTTCAAGATAGCTCATGTTTTAGTTGAGCATTACTATAAATGCCTTTAAAAAGTGTTTTGGGACTAAGCCTGGCCAAATTTAAAGAACATGTTTCATAAGATGTCATTTATTTATAATGTAATATCTTAGTTGATCTTTACTTTCTTAGGATTAATACGAGCATTTTTATTTTAAATTAAAAATATTGTTTGTATGTGCAACCTTTCAATTAAATGTAATAACTTGATTAATCTTTGAGAGGACTTTCCTAATTTGATCTGGGTCTTAATGTCAAATGGCTGTTTAAGAGTTGTTTTAGGCTGCTCTGGTATGTAATACAGTCTTTGCCAGTATTCAGTGTAGTAATTTAATGTTGGGTAACATTGATTTTCACAAATAATAAGATATGGATGTTTTTGAGGTTAACTTGACCTTTAGCCTTCACACCCTGGTCAGAAACCCCCCTCCAAAGTGGATTCTGTTGGCTTTGTTCAAGGTTTTGATTGAACTTCCCTGGTTGTATTCTGGGGTGAAATGTCCACTTTTTCGAGACAGTTTTACACAAGAATGGATGTTTTATTATTCTGTTTCAGGTATAAAGGTGTGTTAAGGGGCAGATGTTTGTGAAGGGTCTTGACATATCCTTTTTTTTAGGCGAACAGGTTTTTGGTTGGTAAATTTCCCTGTCAACATTTGCTGCAGTGGTCTAAGCATCGTCTAAATGATTAGAGAGGAGTTTTGCTGTGCCAGCAGTCCCTCAGCAGATGTATTTAAACCCCTGAAACCTTTAACAAGACCTCTTAAGCACTTCTGAAAGCAGTACTTCATAAATATAGATTTATTCACTCGCTCTCTCCTTTTGCTTTTTCTGCCCTGTCCTCAGAATTAGGGATGAACTGAGAATGAATGTTAACCAGCAACCTCACATGGCCTCTCCTTATGGGCAGCCTCAACCTGGGTATCAGGGTTACCCTCAGCCTGGCTACGGAGGCGCGCATGTGCCCGCGGGCTATCCAGCTCAGTACCCACCTTATAATGGTCCGGGCTCAGCTTACCAACAAGGTCCACCACAGGGTAAGTAGGAACGAACAAATCGATGGCTCGGCTCTCATGGAAAGTCATAATGATGCTGGGAAGTGATATCGCCTAAAGCTACAATCTGTAATCTTTTTGGTTAAAAAACAAGCCAAAATCAGTTATTGAGCAAGTACATGACAGATTACTATTTAAAATGATCTCCTTACTTTACCCTGATTCTCAGCTGTAAGCTTATAATAATTGTTAATTTGAGCGGTCGGGTCCAGTTTCCTGGGAAATATCAGTTTAGCTTCATTTGACTTCAACATGCATAAGAGAAGTATGTAAAGTAACGATTAAACGCAAATTTATTATTCAAGCATTTTTAAAGAAATCAACAGTCAGATTTCTCCTTCCCAGCCTCCTCTGTTCATCTGTCATCTCCTTGGTTACAGTTCATTCGCTTTCTGTATTTCATCACTGTCTCTTTCTTGTATTGCAGGATGTTCTCCTTATGCAAGCTTTCCCTCTAAGACTCTTGCAACAAATTTAGTCTCTGACCTGTCCTCCTCCTTTCCTCTTGACCTAGGTAACTGGTTTAATTCTGCTTAGCCCCCTGTCCTCTTCCCTATTCCCTGCAGTTCCTTATTGGCTGCAGTGTGTCTCACCTGCAACCAATCAAACAGCAGGATGCAGTCCAGGGTTCAACAGTAAGTCTGGTCTAAGGCCAGTATGAGCAAGCTTCGGACCAGCTGACTGTACTCTCACTTGTCTAGTTAAACTAGTGCTGCATTTAAGAACACAGACAAAAATTGAGCAGATAAACAGGGCCTGTTTCATGCATACTATTTTGACACCTGTATTAACAGTTACCTACTAACAGGTTTACAGTGATGCAGTGTTTAAAAAAAGATAACTGTGGTGGACTTGATGCAAGTAACAAACACACAGATATTTTTAATTCAGTGAATCTGTCTTAATCTGTCTTAAGTATGTTGAAAGTAAATAGCAGATAGTTTTCCTGAGGGCCAGTGAAAATACAGGCAAGGCAAGTACTGAACTACTGGCTCGACCAGGCTAGAAGAAAAAAAATCTTTACTGTCGAGCCCTGCAGTCATGGCCCCTTGAGCATAGTGATGTTCACATATGCAAATAAATGACAGTTTTTCCCATTTTCTTTTTTCACAGTAGGCAGTCAGGGTCACTGATCAACCTCTGTATTATAGATGTGCAAAACTACATACTTTTCAAATAAACTAGTCTGTAGTTTGCCCGAATGTCTAGTCAAAGACCCAACAGTCTTATGTTATTGTGACAATAACATACTTTTTTTTTCTCTGAACTTTTGTTATATGTTAATGGGGTAAATGTTTGGCTGTTATTTTTGTAATGTTTTTGTAACGTTTGAATAGATCATGAAGAACGTTGTTTAGCTTATACAGTGTATAAATTATTTGCTTCTTTCAGATGTGCAGAGGTCATGGGATCAATTCCCAGGGAAAGCATATTGATAAAATGCACTTAGTCACTTTGGATAAAAGTGTCTGCCAAATGCATTGGTGTTAACGTTAAGTGTGTTACTTAAGGTCTTGATCATAGATTTAAAACAATGCATTCAAGTTATGTGTCCGGTTTCTCAACACTACACAAAACCGATTTGTTTCACAGTTAAAAAAAATGAATAAAATAAAAACTGCTCTTACTCCCTGTGTAAATAGTGCATAGAAACACCGGCTGCTTCTGCCCACAAATCATAAAATTAATTTAATTCCACACTACAACAAATCTAATCAGGCCCTGTGGGAATCCCACAGGAATGCAGACTTCTGTTGCGTTAAGGAAATTATTTCAGCAGGTAGCAAGATACAAATGGAGCATGTTAGGTTGAACTTTCTCATTGATGTGATGTCCATCATTATTTAAATGTAGGATGATTATGACTCTAAAACCACTGCTTGTGCTCCTACAGGTATGAGAGGGCCCCCAACCTCAGGGGCACCACCTGTCTCGGCTGCCCAGAACTATTCTCAATTTGGGCAAGGAGACACTCAGAATGGGCCACCTCCAGTGGGTCCTCCACCCCAGAGGTCAGTGATCATCTCATCTAATGATTGACATTTCATTGCCTTCATTAACATTTCATATTTCTCTTTCGAGAGTTGTTGTTGGAATCGAAATACTTCATAAACCCAAAGTTAATTTTCATGCTCTTGTTGTTTTTTTTAATTGCTTATTTAGGCCTCCGGCGTCTCAGTCGTACACCCAAGGAGCAGTGAATCTGTCCGGTCCTCAGCCCCCATACAGCCAACAGTTTGGAGCTCCGCCTGTCAGCATGCAGCAGATGACCAATCAAATGGCCTGCATGCAGGTTGCTTCCACTGCATCCTCCCCTGCTGGCCCAGGCTATGGTAAATAACTTTAATTTCACTTCTTTAAAAGAATATATCAGCCTTATTTTTTATTTAATAGTTGCTAGTAACCATAATTGTTATGATAGAAACATGATAGAAAGATACAGAGCACTGTTTCAACTTACAGTTGTTGTTTTTTTCTAGCTCCTCCCTCTGTGTCCCAGGCTCCTGCCTCGGCTGCTTACACACCTGCAGCTCCTCCCAGTTTTCCTCCCACTTCAACTGCTCAGGCTCCTCTTCAATCCTACTATGGAGCTCCACCTTCAGCCCAGCAGCCTTTCCCTAATGCTGTCCCAGCTTTCTCCACAACTGGCCCCACCCAGCCCCAAGCCCTGCCCCCCGTCTCTCAGCAATCGTTCCCTCAAGCTCAACCTGTCTCTCAGCCTCCTATTTCCACAGACCTGCCTCCAGGACCCAGAGTCCATTCATACGGTGGCCCACCTCCTTCAGTCCAGCCCTCTTTCCAAAGACCTCCTCTTCCCACCTCCCAGCCCTCTGTGTTTCCGGGAGGTCCACCACTTACGTCTGCTCCATCTCAGATCCCCGGGGTCATGCCACCACAGCCCCAACTGCCAGTTTCTCAACCTTCTCCTTATCACCCAGGCCCTCCCTCTACAACAGCTGGGTTTCCACCTCAAGGGGGTGCTCCACAAAGGCCTCCTCTTCCTGGAATGCAGGGCCCTCCTATGGCCTCTCAAGGTCCTCCAATGGCACAGGCAAACCATGTGCCACCCTCACAACCTGGCATGCCTCCTGGTCCTCCCAATGCTGGTATGTCAGGACCACCACCACAACCAGGAATGCAGGGCTACCCTCCTCAGCAAAATGGTGAGCCTGATGCTAGTCATGTTTTGACATGCATGACCGTTCTTTATCAATGTTTTTTTTTTTTAAACAAATGCCATCCCTACCAGGTGCTTTTGGGCAGGTCAGAGGTCCTCAGCCTGGATATGCAGGGCCGTATCCTGGACAACCAAACTATGGAGCACCTCCCGCTGCTCCTGCTTCAGCACCACCCGCCCCAAAAAGGCTTGATCCCGATTCGATCCCAAGCCCGGTATGAACAGTCCATGTCTTCCCAACACACACGCACACACAGTTCTACAAACTTTCACCATAATGTTCTCCAATACATCTGCCATGTTGATTCCACAAGTATGTTTCTTAATGTAGCTACATCATCTTCAGTACTAACACACTTACATAAACACACACAGACGTACACTGTCTGTAATAAATGATGTTTACAGTCGTGTGATGTGCTCGTGTTAAGAGGCTCTGCTCTGGAGTCTCCTGTGTCTGATGTGCATGCACTATGGCGGCTCAGCACACTTCCTGTATGGTTAACAATAACTTTTTTCAAGGCTTGGAACTTTAGCACACGTCGCCTTGCAATATTTGCATCTTTGTCTCTTTATATTGCCTGTGTAATTAATCATCAGTTATTCTAAACATGGACAAAACAGAGGGACTGTAACAGTGGTTACTCTTCTGTTTATCTTCTCTGCTCTCTCTGTCTTTTTCTTTTGTTTTGGCTGCTCTCTCTGTCTCTCCTCTCTTATAATTTGCCGACTAAATTGTTAAATGTAAAGCAAGCCTCTGACTTACCGCCTGTGCAGAAAACAAGACATAGAATAGACCCAGACGCAATCCCCAGTCCAGTAAGTGCCTTTGCTGTGTCTCTCTGCTGTTTTTTGTTCATGTACTAACACAGTGATTTTCAGTCTTGGACCTAGGGATGCACAGCTGTGCATATTTTGTATGGCTCCCTTATTTAACTCATTTGATTCAGTTGGTCGGCTTATTAGGAGAGAGCCTCACAAGCTAAAACCAGTGTGTCAGATAAGAGACACGTACAAAATGTGCTTCGGTCCCCAGGCCCAGGAGTGAAAACCACTACACTAACTCATGTTTTCTCTGTTCTTTGCATTGATTCCATCATAGGAATGACTTTGCTTAGATAAACATAGATAGATATATTAATTATATTATTATTAATTATATTATTCGAACATAAGAATAAAAGTGAATAAAAATAAGAAGAAATAAGAAAAAAATCCTTTTGATTTTGGGATGAAATATGGGATGAAATCAATATATTTTTTAATCTGCAATGTCAGTAAATTTGCATAACATGTTTGCATCACAATTCAGAAATTATTTTGTGTGATTGTTTGGGCAGATTTAGACTGCTCACTGGTTTCTGTCCAAAACTTACCCTCACTCTTGCATGCCACATAGTGGTAGTTTATGCATGACTGCTGTGTTAGAACACCACTTTTTTCCATGTAAGCATTGTTACATGAATGGCACAGTGTAACTAAGAATGGCACAATACTGCTCTATGTCCTTTTGTGTGGGGCAGATACTGTTGCTTACCCCAGAAACATAGTTTCATTTTGTATTAGGCCCCTTCAAATACTTTGTTCTTAAATACAAAAGCAATACATTGTAGTTGCAGTATTGTGTACATTTCTGTTCTTGGTAGTATAGGATCAAGGTTGGGTTTAGGATTTAGGGAAAGAGTCATGAATGTAATTACTTGCAGATTTTTTAAAATGTAAGTACAATTTAAACAACAACACACATATCTGTCTCTACAGTGTAGGAGAGATTGTTGCTGTTAAAAGATGTTAAAATGTATTTAGCCCTGAATTAATTTGATCTGGTTTAGATGATCAGATTCTGCATTCTGTTTGGTGAAGTCAGGGTGTGTTTGTTAATAAAGAATAAAGGTGTGTCGCTCATTTTATAGTCTGGTCTTTGTTCTCACAGATTCAGGTCATCGAGGATGACAAGGCAAACAAGGGAAATGAACCGTTTACTACAGGGGTCAGAGGTCAAGCCCCACCTCTAGTCACCACCAACTTCCAGGTTAAGGATCAAGGTAGGGATTTTTTTTAGGCTGCCTATTGTTATTGTTTTTAAATAGAATGAGTTGAACATTAGGCATTATTCCATAATAAATGTTTTAAACAGTGGTATGCTACATTAATATATGAACGTTTTATGAAATATGATAAACATGCATTAAGCTGTTGTATACTGCAGGTCTTACCAAATATGCATACTAAATGCTTAACAATATATTCTATATCTCCAAAGGGAATGCTAGTCCACGATACATCCGTTGCACATCCTACAACATACCCTGCAATTCCGACATGGCCAAACAGTCCCAGGTGCCCCTGGCTGCTGTCATCAAACCCCTGGCCACTCTGCCCCCAGATGAGGTAAAAGGCCACATTATATTTGTCTAATAGCAGTGTTTCACAAACAGAGGGCCACAACCAAATAGGGGGCCTCAACAAACTTCGAAGGGGACTTAAAACTATTTAAAATAAGGCAAAACAATCATAAAAATAATCTAAAACAAATTAGTCACGATTTTTCTTTTGTGTGTTTGGTTATTTTATGATGAATTCACATTTTATTGGTTAGAAATTGAGTGGACAAAGGAATTGTGGGTAATGTCAATATTGCATCCAAATAGCAGTGCTGTGACAAATCTCAGAAATGATTTGAGTTTGTTTTCTTCAGGCACTGCCATACCTCGTAGATCACGGAGAGACCGGCCCCATCCGCTGTAATCGCTGTAAAGCGTACATGTGTCCATTCATGCAGTTCATCGAGGGCGGCCGACGTTTCCAGTGCAGCTTCTGCAACTGCGTCACCGAGGGTATGTCAGAGTCGCAGTCCATCAACATGTTCACGATGTTGAACACTTCCTGATCAATATTATATAGATGTTTTAAAATGCATTTTAATTTCCTTTTCCCAGTGCCTCCCCATTACTTCCAGCATCTGGATCACACTGGGAAGAGAGTGGACTGCTACGAACGACCGGAGCTCTCCATGGGCAGTTATGAATTTCTGGCTACTGTCGATTACTGTAAGGTACGGTATAGTGCAGGTTTTCACTGCGAGGTGTTAATTAATTCACTTCATTTTGAAATGTCTTTAATGTAATAGATGACTTATTATTTGCTTGTAGAACAACAAGTTTCCTCAGCCGCCAGCCTTCATCTTCCTGATCGACGTGTCCTACAATGCCGTGAAAAACGGCATGGTGGGAATTGTTTGCCAGGAGCTAAAGACACTGTTGGATTACTTGCCCAGGTGAGAGTTTTAACACAAAATGATGGGAGAACAATGTGTTTTGCTGTGCATAGTTAAATGGTAAAACCTAGTAACATTGTCTCGTGTTGTCATTCAGAGAGAACCCTGATATGGAATCAAACATTCGGGTCGGCTTCGTCACCTACAATAAAGTGCTTCATTTCTATAATGTGAAGTCATCTCTCGCCCAGCCACAGATGATGGTCGTATCCGACGTGGCTGATATGTTTGTGCCCCTGTTGGATGGTTTTCTGGTCAATGTTTCAGAATCCAGGGTGGTTATTGAGAGGTGGGTTGTTGTCTCATTTTTATTTGGCTTTATAAAGAAAAACTTTTACGTAAATACGTTTACTTGTATTTATTTAGCAAACGCTTTTGTTGAGACTCACAAACTTATTTTACAATGCTACATTTGGAAGTAAGAATAGATCTAAAGCTAAAGACAGGATAAACAGTGTAAGAAGACAAGGTTTAACAACATGAATTAAAATTAAATTGTGGATTAAAACTTCACATACCTAAATTTTTGACCATGAGCATCAAAATGTATTGATCATGAGAATGCATGTTGTCCCCAGTTTGTTGGATCAGATCCCCGAGATGTTTGCAGACACAAGGGAAACAGAGACTGTGTTTGGACCTGTCATTCAGGCAGGGCTGGAGGCACTGAAGGTATTAAATGAGAATGGATTTCAAAGTTAAGCGTGATAGCGGAAATATTAATATTTCCTACAACAACAAGTTCAGTACATGTTTTGTGTATTGTATTTTACATAGGATACTGTTCTTGAAGCTTATTCTGTGCAGTCGTACAGTAATTACAGTAAAGTACTGTTTTGTCATCTAGGCTGCAGACTGTGCCGGAAAGCTCTTTGTTTTCCATTCCTCTCTTCCTATCGCTGAGGCTCCTGGCAAACTGAAGAACAGGGAGGACAAGAAGCTTGTGGGCACTGATAAAGAGAAGGTACCTTGACCTGTTCCTCTCTACTAATAAGACTGTCTTAATAGACAGTCGTTATCTGAACAAGCAGCACCACTTGATTAGAATGTAGTGCAGTCACCATTGAGACCGTATGACAAATGTGGGACATTTAGCACCAGTTCCTCCATATGCATGGTTAATGAACATACCCTATGCGTTAATGTTTTTAACCAATCAACCTTTCACCAAATCATGATTCATTGATCATTTCTATTTAAAAATTTTTGGAAGGAAGGAGAGATTGTAGACACTCTGTTTAACACATCTTGTTTCCCTTTTCTCTTTTTTTTTTTTTTTAGTCATTATTCCAGCCACAGGTTAGTTTTTATAACACTCTGGCCAAGGAGTGTGTGGCCCAGGGTTGCTGTGTGGACCTCTTCCTCTTTCCCAACCAGTACGTTGATGTAGCAACATTAGGGGTGGTGCCAACGTCAACGGGTGGCTCCATCTACAAATACACCTACTTCCAGGTGAGGGAATATGCTGTGCAGTATTGGCAACAGATCAGAGTTTTCTTGCTAACCAAAAACAACATACTCTTGTGGTCCTTTAGACTCAGACCGACCAGGAGCGTTTCCTCTGTGACCTGAGGAGAGATGTGCAGAAGCAGATGGGCTTTGATGCTGTATTGAGGGTCCGCACCAGCACAGGTGAGTTGCAATATAGTTATTATAACAAAAAGAAAATCTCACTATGTCCTAATTAAATGCTTAAAGTTGCAATCCATAACTTTTGTCTTTCTAGCACCATCTCTGTTGAAAACACAAAACTGCAAGTTACTTGCAGTTATTTTCTTAACAGGGAAGAGTTTAAATTATAAGAAAGCATCCACACACACACAATGTAGTATCCGGGTCTTATTTTTAGTTACTGACATGATAGCCAAACTGACATTTCCCATGAAATT
>JAZGTK010018012.1:0-12034 GCA_036877625.1 Ambastaia sidthimunki
AAAGCAGAGAACTGAGATGGTGGGCTCCAGACTAGAAGCCACAAGTCATTCCTAGCCCTCAGCATTGTGTATGAGTCATACAGTACTGCCCTATAGGGCTGGTGTCACAGCACAGCGTTTTTCTTGCTACAGAATGAGAGTGTTTCTTGTTTGTTGGTTTTTCATGCAATTCAGCTTGATTTCGAGGGCAGATACCAAACCAAGCCCTGATTTTTGAAGAAATACAATATCCTTGTCGAAGGAACAATTCTTACTAAACGAAGCATTAATGTTTTAGATTATGTACAGTTGTTTAACTAACTAGAGGGTTTGGGTTTGAAAAGATGAAGTCAGTCATCTCAACCATAGGAATGTCCCAAAGTACTGTGAAACTTCCATCCAAGCTTTTTAAGTTGATCATCTTTTGTTTTTCTTCCAGAGGTGATGTCTAATAGGATGGAGGGCATGATGAACTCCTACACACCACTGGCTCCAGCCCAGCAACAGATGGTTGCCATGGAGAATGGTTACAGCACCGATCCCTTCCAGCAGGGCCTCACCCCTCCTCAAATGCCTGGTGACCACATGAACCCATATGGTGAGCATCAACTCAAGAGTTCGTAGCCTCCTCCAGAACTTTGTCTTGTTTGCTCCCTGAAGCTGGGGCATGTTTTGGACCACAAGGTTTAGGCATCGCTCACAGAATGCAACCATACCACCCTTCCTTCCTTATGAGATTACACAAAGGGTCACCACTTTATTTTGAAGTTTTCCTTCTAAATTAATCCAATATGTTTCAAAACCATATCCACTCCATCCACGGTTCCCAGAGCTTCCCATTTGCTTTCTTCACCCTGTGTGTGTGTAGGGATTAATAGTATAGCTTGTTACGTTATGTGACACTGTCTGTTGGTTGTTTTGTAAAAAGCCAAACGACGATATGCAGTGTGGCATGTAAAAACAACAATGGTTAACCATGATGGCTGACACCCAAAGCATTATGGGAAAAAATCCACAGAGCAAAACAACACAACACAATGAGCAAGCCAGCAATTGCCTGGAGAACTAGCCTCATGTGCATTTTTCAAAATTGGGTATAAGGATCGGGTAAGAAGCAAGCAATAATTCCTTAGCCGCTACTTTAAGAGTGAAGCAGCAGAACTCTCATAGCCAACATTCTCAATATTATTGACATTAACTTYAAGCATTAGTCACATAAATCTGGAGACATTGGTCACAGCCAACCTCAGAACAGGTCCCAGGTGTCTTGTCATTCATTCCCTCTGAATGGCAAGGCCCAAATCCCCGGCCTCATCACGCTCTCCAGCTTGGGTTTTATGGGAGAACAGCAGGGACAGACAACATTGCCAGCTCATTAAAAAACCATAGCCCATCAACCTGTCAGTGTCTTGCGGAATGGTGTCATTAAGTACTGGAAAGCACATTACAGCTAACTGTGCCCACAAGGAAAATGACAGAGCGGGAAGATTAGCTCAGAAGTAAACATTTGCTATTAGTTCGGTTGTTAGCAAGAATCCATTTGGTTTAACAGTATCTGATTGTAAACTGACGTCCTTTTGAAATTTGTGATCGCAATCAAATACGTAAGCTGCGCAGTTATACATTTTGCCCGAGGTTTTACACACAAGCAAAAGCAAACTTTTTATGCAAAGCAATAATGTGTTCACAGTATACTTTTTTTTTTTGGGTAAGATGTGCTTTGTCTAGGAATTAAACCTTGAATGTAACTCTTTTAAATCTTTTCTCTTGTCACAGGAAATGACTCAATATTCCACGACATTGACAGCGACACTTCATTGACCAGCCTCAGTGACTGCTTCATGGCCTCGTCCGAGGTGGGCTCGATGCAGGCGAGGGTGGGAAACCCCATCGACCGACTCTATTCCATGCAGAGCTCCTACTTTGCTTCATGAAAACCTACATAGACAACGAAAGGCAAAAGTGGGTCACTCACTGCAGTTTCCTCAACATGCACCGCCTATCCAGGAAAAATAACAGAATCCTCAGCAAACATCTAAGACAGGACTTAGACGAGCAAAAAAACAGAAAAGACAAGTGAACTTGAGGACCGGTCGCCCTCATTTTTTCTGCAGTGAAGAGCCAGCTCAGGATGCCCCGGCACCTGAGGCTGTCAGGTTTTTTCTAGTTACTTGTAGATTATTTGTACATGTCTTTCTCAAAAGTAGCATTTCACCTTATCTTCAAAGACTATTGATGTACAGTCACTGAAGCATCAAATGTCTGCTCAGAAGCTGTCGTCTGGAGGAGCAGAGGACCAAGACACAAAGCTCATAGTGCATGAATCCATATTCTTGTGATTTTGTATGTTAAAAAAATTAGAAAAAAATCTTGTGTTGCTCAGATGTTGGAATGTGATGTTTGGACTCGATTTCCTCCTTTCATTGTGTTCAGCATTACATTTCTATCACTTTAATAGTTTAGCCCTCTGAAAGACAGTGTAGAGAAGCTTAGAGGGGATATATGTATAGTGTATCTGCGTTTGTAGGGATGTTTGTGTGTGTGTGACTAGGTGGAATGAGTGTGCGTTGCTCTGTGGGTGTATGTGTGTGTGCTTGCGTTTGTGTGCTGCAGTCTCCTGTGACTGGTGTTGGACGAGTGTGTGTGTGTGTTGTGCGTATATTTGAAAGCCGGTAGGGTTCTGTCATTGTAAGCTCAAACCATGTGTATATATATACTTTTCCTAAACAAATCATTTGTGCATGTTAAAAATGGAGATCATTCTATTTATTTAACTAAAACATGCTTTTGAAGGTACTTAAACTGAAAAGCTTTATTTAAAAAGGAGAAAATCATGTTAAGTGAATGACACATTGATTTCTCAACACATTTGTATGTCCTTTAATAATGAAATACAGTGTATCCATATTCCAGCAATGGAATAAGCAAATCAGCAAAAATGTGCTATTTATTTGTTACAGCCCTGACATTGTCAAAAATGCATTTCCAAATGCGAAGACTGCTAAATTGCCAAAGTCTGTTGGTACAATGAATAAAGTTTTTTCTCCTTTACTTTCTAGTTTCATCAGCACTGAGTAATCTTATGTTTATTATAAATTTATTTTTACATTAATTCATTTGAATAATTTGACACAGAATAAGTGATTTAAAAATATTGTAAGGTTAGTTATTTAAAATATTTTCTAGCATCTCATGGAAAAATTTAGAATAAACGAAAAATGATCAATCTTTAATCCTGTGACGGTTACACCTTAAATGTACACTGTAATTTTTGGTTCGATTTTTGAGCAGCTCAATACAGCAGAAAGTAACTAATCTTTTGTATGAATTTTTTTTAAAACAAATTAAAAATCAAAACATAAAGAGAATTTTAATGTATTAAATATTATCATTTAGAATGTAACCATTTCACTGATGCATACACCCTAATTATCATGAAATCATTCAAAAATAATAATTATAATTGGAAAAAAAGACACAACTAGAACATCAACAAAGCTAAACAGAAAACACATAATGGTTTGCACACAGTTTTAATGCATTTTCCATCTGTCATGCATAATTGTCAAAACCCAGAGTGGAAGTTTTCTATGAAGTCAATATGTTTACCGGAGGATATAATGTGCCTCCTAACAACAATAGGTTTTGAGTTACAGGCGATGAGAACAAAGCTTTGTGAGCATGAATCACACATGTGCTCTGCTGTCACACAAGCACACATCACATGCCACACACACTGAGCTCATGTGTGCATGTTGGTACAGCGATTCAACTCTCTTAGGCCGTAAATTAATCCAACTAGTTTTAGAAGCTTCAGCAGGCAGAGGCCTGAGGCCAGATCCAGTGGCATGTCGGGTCTACCAGCACTACAGCAGGTCCTCTCTGATGATCAGGTGGAGGTATATCGCTCCCCTTATCTCCCTCTCATCTGCCACCACAGGTGTTAGTAGGTGCGGCTGTTCCAGTCTCTGTCAGAGCAAGTCTTATCATCAGATCTGCTGCAGGAACTCTGCCAAGCCTGGATCTGCAGTGATACGTCAAAACCTCATATGCAAAGCCGTGGGGAAATGGGTGGCACTCGGTTCGACCCATTGACCTTTGCATGGCTTCCTCTAAAGGTGCATTTCTGTCATTCCTTTGATTTGGACCACCCACTTCTGTTGAAGCATTTGCATTTCAATCAGGACCATTACTTACGTGTGTATCTGTGGTGGGGAAGTTTTTAAAGGGACAGTTCACCCAAAAATGACAATTCTGTTATTGTTTACTCACCCTCATTTCAATCACCCATGTGGCTTTCTTTTCTCTGTGGAATGCAAAGGAAAGTCATTTGATGAATGTCTGATTGGGTGGATTCAGTACAGTAGCAGTACATTCTGATTCCACCAAGAGTGTCAGCGAGAAAGTATGTACAGCACGCTGATAATTCACCACGTACTCTGATCATACTCCCACGGTTTTCCCAACTTGATATACAAGCAATTTCTTCAGTAAAATTGTGCCAGCTGCCATGACGCCTCCAAATGGCAATTTTAATTTTGGGTGAACTGTCCCTTTAACTCTATTTGCTGTAAGTATCATTTGTTTCATTATACAAACTGCAGCTTATATATACATGTTTATTAGAGTACTGGCTCGTTGACATTCAGAGAACGTTCAGACCGCAAATACTGTCATGATTAATGTTATTTATACGTCATCAACGAATGCAACAAATAACCGTTTAGTGGTTAAAAACAAATTTGGACGTGATAATGTTCTCACAAGCACCTAAGCAAAGGCATGTTTGCATGAGTGGTTTGACTGAGTGACATCATAGCTGGGTGGAATATGGTGTTTAATGGGCAGTTTATTAAAATTAGCAACTAGGTGTGGCAAACAGCAGGTGTTTCTATTAGAAAAAGAACTACAAACTGTTTGTAGGCGTTTTGCCTGCTGTTGTTTCAATTCACTGATTCACTGCAATAAATGCAATTGCAATATGGAGCTTTACAGAGTTTTTACAATAACTTTTATTTTTAATTGGTTTCAAAGTAGACTGCATGAAATGTTACCGTAACCTGATGTCATGCTGACCTGAAACAAATTATAAACATGCTCTGGGTATTTTCAGTTCTTTCATTTTTCATGTGGTGGTGCCTTATTGGATCATTTTAATTGTTCTTCTTTTACAATGATTTAGGCATCCTTTGATTAAGTTTAATTAGATACCCATGGGATGTCTCCAGCCTGCAAAGACATATTAAGTGTGTTATGGCGTTTCTTACTGTGGTGGGGTCGCATCACTATTGGGGCCCTTAGGAGAAACATTAAAGGAAAATAAGAGCAGCTTTAACAACGTTCCGAGAGCTCTGCTGTGTAGGAAGTTATTCTGAGACACCTTCCAGCACATTAGTAGCTACCTTATTTTTTGAAAAGTTGCTAAACTAGTTGCTAGGGAGGCTGGAAAGTTTAACCTGACATGGACCCAGATATTGGATTAGAAATATTTAAAATTTCTGTGCCAACGTTATACATAATGAAGCATGAGTATAATTCATTGCAATGATTAAATTAAAGTAACTAAATTAAAAATGACTTTAAATTACTCCATATTTATTTTACAAGCTATATCACACAAGAAAGTATGTTGTTTCAGTTGGGTGCCACAGGTAATCACAGCCTGCTGAAATTTAATACAACAGATACTGTATATTAACAGTACAACAGTGAGTATGATATTGCTTAAAGAACTGTTATGTAAGAGCAATAGGTTAATGTTATGTAAGTTACATATCAGAAAAAACAGCCAAATACTTCATATAAACACAAATAAAAACAGAAAGATAAATAAAAATGTTCCAAATGAAACAAAACAACAAGCTTTGCTTGTAACACAAAACAATATCTTTATTCAAGCCATTCCGTAATCACGTCTGTTGTGATACAAACAGTAAAATGTTTGTTATATCTAATGTTGTTATAATAAATATCAGCACTTTTGGAAAAAAACTTGACCAATAAAATCATAGGACTGAAACAAGATGCATAAACCAAAACGTGGATACTATAATGCAAAATGTGACCGTGTTTTATCAGACCTCACATTTCTTTATTTTTGCATATCACACAATGTCGTTTGAATCCAGCATTTCCCCACAAAGACCCACATTGTCACAGGTAACCGCTAAGGAGCGTGGGCCACCCTCTAATCAGAAACACGACACCACTCCACTCATATGTCAGAAATTAGAGTGTAGCTAATTGTGTCCAAACAGAGAGTGAACCGAGGTGAATACAGGTCTGTGTCAGCAACGAATGACTGACCAGAGAGCTTCAATCCATAGCACTCCTCGGTATACTTGAGATAGGACAAGCGGGGTGGCCCGAGAAGACAAACATCTCTCCTGTAATCTGAGCAAAGACACGCACGCTTACACAGACGTCAGTCGTTCAACCAGTGAAGTTTTCACACATTCTCTCTTCAGCAGGTCTGGCTCCACATAGGAAATTAGCCTTGTGACAATATTTTCCTTAGATTAACTTATTGCCTCATTTTCAATGTGTGAGACAGCCATGTGTCTATCTCACCTTTATACCCCTCACTCCCACCCTTATGCTGTTCTCTTTAAAATCCAGACTATGAGAAAGCTTTATCCTTTAGTTTGTTTATTTGACATTAAATGAATTAATCCATAAACTCTCTTTTGGGAGCCTCTTTAGTGCACAGCTGGATAGCCAACAGTGATTCAGGTGTAAATTCAAAGGTAACCGTATTTAAATCATATTTCTATCAACACATGAGTACGTTCTATAATTTACCTTGTGTTGTTCCTATATTGGCCCACAGGTGCACAATACAACAAAATACAGTATGTGTGTTTCCACTGGGAAATAAAAGAGAATGACTCCACTCGTCTGTACTGTAAAATGTAAGTACTGTAAAATCTGTTTTTGATTTGAATGTTTCTGAATACATTAATTTGTAGTCAAATGTTATTTTCCATTTAGTGCCCAGCTCTGTTTTGTCACTATTTCTTTTCTTGATGTGTGCAGGTGTAATAGAAAGACAGCTTACTTTCATAATGCTTATTAGTACATATAAATGAATGGATTATCACTTTAAGAATTTCCACAATCTACCGGTTTTTGGGTGAAGTATTCCTTTAAAAACATTCCCACAATCCATCAATGTGTTTACTTCCATCTTTTGTCATGTGGAGATTTTGTTTTTCCCTCTACAGTATTGCATCCTTTAATTATAATTTATTCCTCCCTCAGCTTATATATTTTCATCATTGTTTGGCAATCCTTCAATTACCAAAGGCATTGCAAAACCACATGTTCTCTGAATCAATTAATTCCAGATTGGGTCAGATAGGCAGGGCCTCTGAGTTTGGCTAAGCCAGCCCTAATGCTCTGAGGTCAGAGCCAGTCCAAACCAGCAGCAGATGAGAGAGTTTTGGTCTGGAATTGTAGCTGCCTAGAATTCACAATTTGTGAAGGCACTATCCAGCATCTAACAGGTTCCTGGGAGAAGCCTGTCATGCTTCTACTCTCACAGAGGTGTGAGGGGTTAACCTTGATCATACAGATGGTCTCTAGAAGGTTATGACCAGTAAAGTGAGAAAGGTCATGGAAGCCATCTAAACACCTCTACACATAATAGCTCAAGGGCTTCTCTGTCCCTCTGCTGATCCTCACTCTGGGATATAGTATCAGTGTTTTTTGGTAGGTTATTGTGGATTATGGTTTCTCTTGGCATCCATTTAAATCTGTTCTCAAGGGTCTTGCTGTAGAAGATGGCAACAGTGACTCGACTGAATACTGTTTGTTCTGCTTTTAGTATTTTTTTATTATTAGCATTTATTGGTACATGGTGGAGGATTTCAGGTGGCTGATTTTAATGTAGGAACAGGACACTGAGGTCAAAAGTCAGGGAAACACTGCCCATGACCTCGATGGCTAACACTTTCTAGCACCATTACCTTTCCCTTGAGTAACCATCACTAATTCCTGATCCCTGCTGGCTTCTTATCATTGTTTCCCACAGAACGAGGTTGTTAGTTTTAGATGTCTGTGATAACTCTGTGCTTTTGGTAGATTGAGTTTATAGGGTTCAACCTCAGAGCATGTTGTTCCACTTGTTTTTAGTTCTAATTAGAATTTTGGGGACAACATTGAAATATTGTGATATAACGAATGATGACGCCTTGAGTTTCAGATAAAACCACCATGGTAGAATTCCACAGGTAGCTGATTTTTGGTAGTGAAAAATATTATAATAAAGTTTAAAAAAAGTACATGCTTTATTAGCCTTTTACAAAAAAAAACAGATTGATTTGTTGGTATATTTTCATTTTATGATAGCAAAGATTTCTGTTCAGGTGATTGTGAAAACTCTAACATAGGTCATATTAAAATCAAGAGATGTCATTTAACCCATCATAACCCCGTCATGTTCTCCTTGAACCTCAGACCCTTGACAATTGCACTGTATTCATTGAAACCATCACCATTATTCTCTGCTGGACTGGATTATTTAACATCATATGAGTTGTAATTAAAAACCTGGACAGTTTTATTATAAAACTGAAGAATAACATGTTATTCCACCTGGACAAATATTCCTATAGAGAACCTTTAGCTGGTTTCACAGAAATTTAATTATGTGTTCGAGGGACAACATAAAAGTCATTATTTACATGCCACTTAAGTGAAACGAAAGATAATTATTATGTGCGCACTGTAGACATACAGTGTAATCTGATAGCCGTCTGTCAACCTGCCTGACATTAAATGCAGGAAGTAAATTTGTCAATAAACCCTTCTCAGATATAACAGTATGTGACAATAGCAGGGCTCTGTGGAAAGCATGTATAAATGATCAGATTACCCGAGAGGTTTACAAATACATAGAAAATAGCTTCCTATCTGAGATGTTTTTTTTCAACCACTTTCTATTCTAGATGTCATGACAAGCAGCTTGCATTCATAATCTTCATTTGCATGTATACTGTAAATGTATGTGAAATTCAATATATTGAATAGCTAAAGCAAGATGCTTGTTCAGGTCTATGTTACAGAACTTTACACTTAAGTGCAATACCTGGTTTAAAAAACTGGTTTAATCTATAACACTGCACTGAACAGAGAATCAGCACTATGGTGTTTTATCTCAGATATTCTCCACAACACACCACCAACGATCCTGTAAATCTATAGCAAAATAGGAAAAAGTAGATTCCCAGTAAATATTCATGTCAACAGCCAATGAATGAGCTGGAGAGAATTCTGTGTCATGTTGCCTCTATTTATTGTGGAGTTTTAAAACCACCAATAAGAGTCCCATTATGTGAACACTCAGAAAGCCAGTGCTGTCTTGTGAGGCTTAAGTAAGCTCTCCAAACGTCGTCCTGGTTGGAGTTTTTATTGATGATGTTACACAGTCAGGGTGAAAAGTGAGCTCTTACTTTTTATCCTTGCTTAATAATGACCTTTACTGAGTGCGTACTTATTCTGTTACTCTATACTGTAGTTGAAATTCGAAGAATCTTGTATTGTACCTATTAATTTTTTATTGTATATTGTATTTTAGATATAAGTACAGGTGCTCAGGAGACTTTAAGTTCCCATTCATGTTTCTTTTAAGCATCAACAGTCTCAGATGTTTTACATTCAATTGCTATAAAAATATACGGTCCTTAAACGAAACATTTGTTGACATACAGCAAAAAGCTTTAAAATTAATGTACTGTAGATAGTGTAGTTCAATTAATTTGGTCTTGCATGAATTTTATGAGAAATTGATGAGAAATGTTTGAACTCTGGTCCCAGTCTAATTCATCTAAAGAGACGGGAGAATTTCAGGGCAGTCTTTCTTAAGAGATAAATTTGATGAGCATCTATTTGTTCTGAATCTTTATGAGATTGAGATTTCTTTTTTGTTTGTTATAGGAAGTCAAACCGTGAGGACATTGACACACTTGGAGTCAATTCAGCACTTTTTCAAAGGCTGGAGTGATTCTTCCACTTTTACCGCATCGATAGTCACATGACCAAGCACTGGGAGCAGTATTCCCAATGAGAGGACCTCTGGGCAATGTTCAGAGCAGACAGTGAACACGATTAACTCCACACAATCAATGCAAAACAATGAATCTGCCAAAATCCAATCTGCTGACTTCTCAATTATTTAAGCTCCCATGCTTTCCCTATGGAGCTATGCTTAGCCTCCACCTCTTTGGCTGGGCTATTAAATACTTCTTTAACCGAGCTGGCTTGGGGACTAGTGTGGCAGGCTGACCCAGGGTGATTGACCTGATAATAACTTGTTTTCACAGGGTGAAAAACAGAGGGCTCTAACATGTCACCGCTTGACCTGGGCTGACCTCCAGTGAGATATTATAGGGTCAACGTCTGTGTCAGGTCATCAGTGCAATTATGTTGCTTTCATGTTGGTGTGACTGTGTTTTGTGATACAGGGGAGAAAACCTAAATACTGTTGACTCAAAGAGTTTTCTTTTACATTACTGCCTTTGATCAGTTGTCAACTTATGCTTCTTACCATATTTATAAGTTTCCAACTTGTACAATTCAAAATTACAAACTTTTACAATTAAAATTAGACACTTGAGGAAAGTTTTGACCCATCCACTGTAACATAACAAATAATTTCTAAATTTGAGGTAGTGAACAACTCCCTCAATAGATTTTCTGATGGTCTTTGATGGGTTTGGATCTGATTTTGTCAGATACTGTCCAGTGCATTGAGATACCTGCTGTGCTGATGTCACTGGGTCACTCTCTGTTTCAGGCATGTCATAGGATTTTGCCTGTGGGTTCCTAAAACCCTAATAATGCCAATCACTGAGGCAGATCTGGATCATTGTCATCATTCTAATGTAAAAATCATTCATCACTTTTGAGATTCATGACCCTTAAAGACCCTGACATTTTATGATAAATGGATAAACATATTTACCTCCATATTCTTATGCCTGCTTGACCAGGCTGAATGTTTTTTGGCAGATGTGTTATACATTCTCCAAAGGTCTCAAATAAACCATAAAATTACAAATTACACTTTTCACTTGTTCTACAAAGGTTAATTCTTCTCAAGTTATAGATTTTCAGTCTCTCCTCTAAAATGCCACAGTTAATAATTAACTATCAGAACATTTGTAAGGAACCTTCTTTTACGATGGGTCAGACTGGTAAGGTTAATTGTTAGATTTACTGGCAACCAGTTTTCCTTTCTTCTGGGTATATAGAGATGGATTTTTAAATTAACTGCTCTGAGCTAATAAACGTAGTCTAACTGATCTTTCTGGTTTATTATTAAATAAAAATATATAATTTCCTAATCTAAGAGGACTATAGATTTGACTAAATTAGCTGATTATGTTTTGACTAGTGTTTTTTTTTAACTTCCCCATTAGAATACAAAAATTGAATAAGTAAGAGATTGATTTGGCTTTACATAGCTATTTACTAAATAAGTAAATGGTCATATAATATTAACTTAGGATAAAATAATTTGATTGCATCTTTAAAACAGACCACAAAGTGCATACTGTATGTCTTTACACAGTGTATAGAAGATTGTTTCTTAGCGACTGCAGTTAAATTGCAATAAATATTTTTTTCAGAGGTTGCTATTATAGCTCTGGGGATTTAATTCTGTTATCTGTTGTTTTTCATTAAATTAACAAGGTTGTCTAAGATGTTTCTCCTAGAATTACTTAGAAAAAAGAAATATATGTAAATGAGACTTTGTTGAAGAGATTTGAGAAATGAGATTTGTTGAAATATATTCATAGTATGAAAGTTTAAAATTAGAAGATGAGATTTAAAAATATCAGAATTCATATTGCATAGAGTTCATAGACCCATGAATTACTGTTTTTTTCTTTATCTACAAAAACATTAAAAGAAACATACATTATATTTTTCAAAATGTGAATGATATTTTTAGAATTTTTAGAATTATATGTTTTGTACTTCTAACAATGTTTTCAGTTATTGTTAGTTATCTAGTTTCATGGACTAATCATGTATGACAGTGGTACTGTTT
>JAZGTK010018013.1:414-12033 GCA_036877625.1 Ambastaia sidthimunki
GGTTAGAGAGTGGTTACTTATTTAAACTTTAATGAAATTGTCCTCATCAGTTACAAAATCTGACAAACCCTCCTTCACATCCCTAAATGTAAAAATGATTCATAACTAAAATAAACTTTACTAACCTAAAATAATTATTTATTAGTTTAGGTTTATAATTGGTTATAATGAATTTAATTATTATGGTAGATAGTTAGATGAATGTGTGTGTTTTAAAGTATGACATGGTATATGCATAAAGCAAAAGTGAAAGCTTTAGAAAGTGAACAGACATACACTATGTGGTCTACAGGTGTGTATGTGTTCTGTGGCGGCTACTGGCTGGACTCGGAGAATAATAAAGCTACAGTGCTGAAACAGACAGGAAGAGTCACCACAGGTCTGACTGCTTCGCCCTCTGAAACAGAACATACACACCAGTTTAGAAAGAGTAAAATCAATCTTCTCTTATCTTTTACTGATATGTTTAACCCTGTAAAAACCTCTACCAATGTTGCTCATTTCAAACGCAACTTCATCTTATGGGAACACCGGTTTTACAGCCAAAAATTCAACGGTTTGGCACACACACGGTCCAAAGCTGAATGCAAGTGATCTGAAACTAATGTGCATTGCTTACGTGCTCTATCTAAATTATTCCTGTTGCTCTCGCCAACTGGAAGAACTTCAACTCAGGTTGCCTCCGGCTTTAGTTCCAGCCTGGGAAGGCAATCTAAGCTGAGGCAGTTGAGCAAAGAGAGATTGGCCAACTTTGAGCCCTAACAACTCTAGGCCAGTTTGGCTGTTTATCTGAAGGATAACACTTGGATAGGAGTGGAGATGACCCAGAATTAATGGTGTGCAGTTAAGGGAAAGTAGTGCAACAAGAGAACAAGACCTGCCTGCTGAAAAGACTTACATAAGCTGGCTAATGCTGGTTAGTTGTGGTGGTTTAGATATTGGAGCAATATTGTCAAACTTTGCAAAGCTGGTTGACCAAGGAAGTCTTACAGGTTAAGTTTGTTAAGAAGCCTTCTGGAAACACCAGCACACCCAGAAAAAGGTCTTTGATTCCTACCTAACAGACATTGTTTAGATAAAGTCTAGCATTCACACAGAAACATCTGATTCCATTCTCGCTACTGAGAAATGCAAAAACTGCAGGTTCATAATGAAATGGATGAAGGTACAGTTTCTTTACAGAAATGCAACCACATAAACCCTGATACCCCTTTAAAAGCCACCATCGAAATTATGAGCAAGACAGACTTCAGTGCATGACTCATATTACAACTAATTTTGTGTGAAGGTGTTGGAGGACATCAAAAGGTGAGATGTAAGTGGGTGGATCAATACACCTTGACATCTCTGCACTGGGACTTTTTGTGGTCAGTATCTTTCTCGTTCTCAGTAAGCTGGGACTCGTCTACACCCATGCTGCTACTGGGCA
The DNA here is from genome assembly GCA_036877625.1 of Ambastaia sidthimunki. Lineage (NCBI taxonomy): Eukaryota > Metazoa > Chordata > Actinopteri > Cypriniformes > Botiidae > Ambastaia > Ambastaia sidthimunki. The sequence continues at coordinate 1,844 of JAZGTK010018013.1, forward strand.
GAGCAGAAATCATTTCTGCAGAATCTTTTAACGGTTTATGTTTTCATTGATCTAGATGGTATAAAAAGTGGCAATGCAGTTTGAAGAACGAGTCTTGCTTAAAGATCACTTTAGAATCAAATCAGCACTGACAGTTACATGTACAATCCCTATGATATATCCCAGAGTTATGCTGCCATTTTTATCTACGGTAGAGATTGGACATCTCAGCAGTTTGTTTTGCCTTAGGGGCCTTAATGAGGAAATATGTCAGCACCTTTATAAGCACAGTGTTAAACACTAATGGTGCTACCAAAAATTCTTGGATAAGAAAAGGGGGTGCAACAGAGATTCATTAGAGAGCTTTAATACCAGCACCTTGTTATTAAAGACATCAAAGGTTCTAGGATTTGGGCAACTCAAGAGAAACGCTCTATTAATGTGGCTCCAGTTATGGCGTTGCTCCAGTTATGGCGTTGTTTACTCAGGGAAACCCTATTAGAGAACCCCAAAGAAATTCCATCTTTGGCTCCCTATCCTATCCGCTTCAGATTTTCCATCCAACACGGCTCTTTCCCTTTCCTGCAGTCTCCCACCCATCAGTATTGTGCTCAGATCAAAATGCTGTTTTGAGGAACTACACCAGCTGCAAACAGGACTTCTGTGCTGAAGATTGGCAAGTGCGACCTGTGTAAAAAAAGCTAATCCTCTCACGGTTTCCCCCCGGCAGTATTTGGGGGCACAGGGCCATAAGAGAGCACTGGCCAAGTACAACAAACACAAAGGCTTTCCCCAGCTCTCCCAGGCAGCCCAATCTACTCTCTGACAATGGGTTGCCATGGCACTTGTTCTGCAAATCATAACAGTGTCAACATGTCCAAGAATCTTTGGAGCTGCTTTGTTTTTTCTTTTTTTTCTTCTCAAGGTTGAGAAAGTACCCATTTTTCTGTCAGATAATGGCAAAATAAACCCCTGTATGTAGAGTTATGAAGACACAGCCACACCAAACTGCCACACTGCTGTCACTGTGGAATCTTATGTTTTTGTTTGCCATTGTTCTGCCAATCCATGGTTTGGCCATTTTGTAAGCCATTAAAATTTGACTGTGTAATGGAATAAGGGTACACAAATATCAAGCATAAAGAATCTATCTTTGTCTCATTGTTCCTTGTGGAACATAAGTATTACTACATTAAAACTTTAGTAACCATATTTTTGGGGGGACCTAAATTGACCAACATTTTGATAAATTAGTAATTTGTTTTACAAATACCATAGTTTAACTTCGGATACTGCAGTAAACCATGGTTCATTTTCAAAAGGAGTAAACATGTGAGTAAAAAAGAAAACTGAAATGTTGAGAAAGCGTGACAAGAAAACTCTTCCTGCCATTGTCTTAATGTGCTCAGGGAAATGACTTCGTGTCAGTCAATATATTTGACAGAATGACTGATTTATTTCTACTACTACAAAAAAACTACATTTTTTGCATTAATATCTGTTGAAAGCAATTTTTGTGGTGTTTACTTACCGTCATCAAGGTATGCCTGGTCCAGGTTCTCCTGCTTTACTGTGACTCTACTAGGAGTGCTGGTTCCCTGCTCTTCTGCGGAGGAACATCTCTGGGGTTCTACCTGGAGAGGAGGTGACCTGTCTTTGGCCACCTTCTGCACAAAGGGCTGCTGTTGGATGACTGTTGGATAATTTTGAGGGTGCTGGGGTGCCTGAGCCGGGGAGCGGTTGGCTCCTGCAGCTTGAGCTCCATGCTGGTTATAACCCTCACAATAAATAATGTGCTGATGTTCTGGGGGTGGTGCGGTAGTATCTCCTCCTCTGAGCAGGTGATGGTTGGTCGGAGAGAACTGGATGATTGAGGGATGTTGGCTGGTAGGATGCTGGGCAGCCAGGTGAGAGGACTGGGCTGGGGAACCCGTATGGACCAGCACTGAGCGATGGGAGTCTGGCATCATGGGGGCTCCTGTCTGAGAGTATATAGAAGTACTGCCTGCCAAGCCCTTTCCAGGACGTGGGTAAATTACAGCTGGGCTCTGTTGCTGAAAGCGGTGGTCTGGAGGAGAGACCCCCAGACGAGCCTGCTGGCAGGGGACAAGAGCAGGCACCAGGCCACTGTCTGGGGTGATGACCCCGCGTGGGTTATAGTACGACTGGGGAGACACCCCCAGCATCTGTGTCATGGAATATCTCACCTGCCTGGATTCATAGTCATCCACAGGCTCTGTCTTAATAGACGGAACTAATGGAAGAAAATGAAGCAAATGACTATGAAGGGAAAATTTAAAGTGTACTCATCTGGAATTGACATCTATTTAGACTTTAAATGGGACATTTAAAAGACTTTTACTGGATCTACTATGCAGACACAGTTAGCAACATTAGCATCCATGTAGTACTTGCACACAGAAGTCACACAAACACTTTGTGTACCTGGTAGAGGCATGTAGGTAAAATGCTGAGGTTGACTTCGCTTTCGTTTTCCATTTATGACGTAATAGTTCACTTTAGCTGGGTGACAAATGGACGGGTCTCTGTATGGAGGCACCTCAATGAAGAGCATGCTCTGTAAAGACGTACAATTTTATTAGCTGTTTCTATAGACAAACAGGAAGACCTTCAGTCATCGAACAACATGCCATCACTGGACTCACCGCCTGACTTTTGTCTTTGTCAACTGTGGCTTCCAGTTCCCAAATTTGCTGCCCATCTGTCCAGATAAAGAGGAAAACTTGTTTGTTAATTAAATTAAATTACTCAATGACTTCTAAGATTTGTTAATTTGATTACATTTAACGCATTTGGCACATTTACTTAATGTGATATGCCAGCTCATTTTCATTTCCAGCTCGTTTCATTCTGCTCTCGTCTTGTTTCAGAAAAGTCAAAGCATTTCATTTGAGATTTAATGTGTTAACCACAAAACAATCAAGTGATTATTCACAATTTATTACTTAATGTGCTCTGGTAAATCTCAGTGTAGTTAAAAATAAAGTGCCGTATTTTCATATATCACATGCTAGTAACATGCTAGCAGACACGCTAGTGAACGAGTAGCTTCTTCATGCGTGAGAGTCTTTCGCATGTACTCATGTCATGAAACGTCAAACTTGTTGTTTGGGGAAATACAGGTTTAGCCAACCGACTTTTGTTCCTCATGATTGTGATGTTTTGACCTCATTAGCACACGTCACTTCATCCTGATGACTCAACTCAGCTGAATTGTTGTGACGGGTAAGTGGGCGTCTGAGTTCATCTGTCATTGCCATATGCCACAGGTTTACTTGCATAATCTCTCGCCTACTGACTGGTTCCCATACAACAGAGATTGCATTTGGTATGAGCCGATTGCATCTTCAACCCCACCCACATCTTTAAACATCATTTTTCACTTTACGATAGATCAGTCAGAACCCATCCAGTATCAAAGACAAGATTTTTTAAAACTGCACATAAGAAAACGTGTGAATGATTTCATTAATATCTTAAATGTTTTGCATAGACAACAGTGACATTAAAGCTGCAATCTATAACTTTAATCTATAACTAAATAAACAAACATCAGTTATTGAACAAGTACATATGAGATCAGATCAGTGTTTAAAAAGCTCTCCTTCCTGTACCCCGATTCATAACCGTAAGCTTATATTAGTTTATATTTTGAGCTGTCGGGTCAGGTTTCCTCAGTTTGGCTTCATTTTACTTTAAAATACATAAAGAAAAATATGTAAAAGTTCCTGTAGCTCAGTTGGTTAGGAATTGCACCAGCAGTAAGGTTCGATTCCCAGGGAACACCGGTACTAAAATGTATACCCTGAATGCACTATAAACGCATGAATGTAAATGTAAAGTAACCTGCAATTTCATGTTTTAAACAGAGATGGCGATAGAGGCAGAAGTTACGAATTGTAGCTTTAAATAAAAGAATGTTAGTAAGTGTCTCCTACTTATCTCCAATAATAAGACTCCAATAATCTCCTCCAGAGTTTTAAAAGGGATCTCATCAATGTCTTAAACTGTGCTCAGATTTGCCAAAATACCAAAGTACTACATGCAATCATGCAAAGTTGTTTAGACTATATTAATATACTCATTAATATTCTCATTAATACTCGTTAATATTCTCATTTCTATAATATGAATTTATGGCATAACAAGTTATTTTTACTCCAAGGGCCTTTCAAATAGAAAATAATGACAGTTCATGTCATCTTTAGTGTGTTATCTTTTAATCAGTGCAGAACATACTTTAACATTCCAGCCGTTTTAGTCATTAAACAAGGAGTGATTTTGCATGGTATCTCGGCAACGTGTGGGAAACCCCTCGTTGGATTGAAAGCGAGACACATGTGGCTGAAATGAGTCAGCACAAGCGAGGGTGATTCCACAAGCAACGCCAGGACAATGTCTTAAAAACTGCTTTATGATCAAACTGCTCCGTTTCACCCGAAACAGGTGATGAGTGCTTCTACCTTGGCCGTTCTGTTTGTTTGCAGTTTGTTCCAAAGCTCCTTCATCAGAATCCCAAGGGTTCGCTTTTGCTTTTTCTTATAATCGGGCATGGAGGCTTAGAAAGTAAAAGTTCTCAGTGGAGAGCCCACTTAGCTAGAGCCAAAGAAACTCTGGCCAAAGACAGCTGTCTTCTATTTCTGAGAGATTTCACAGTCAAACTGCTCCACAACAGCCTGTCAGAGAGAGAAACACTGCAAAACAAAGGCAATAGCCCTTCTGTTTTTTGTTTTGTTCCACATGCGGAGCAAAGGAAATTAAGTATTTGGACACTTAAGCTATAAAAAAAAAAAGAATTTAAAAATATTGAGCCACGTTGCATCTGCAGACAAGATACTGCTTGACCTTATCGTAGAACTTAGATTACTTAGGGTACAGTACATTATTTAATGTACTTTAAATGTCCAAATATTTCATAACGCACTCAGGAGGATGTGTTCATATGACAGAAAGAGGGTTATACAAATTAAATTACCTCAAAAAAGTCTATGAGTCACTCCTGAATTGATAGACTAAACACAATGGAAGGGACATGCAACTGGCAGGTACTTCAAGCACCCAACAATCAATAAACAGAGTCGAACCATCTACCAAAACAAACAAAATCTAGACGAACGTACATCACGTACATCAATAAAACAGACTCTAAATGGCGGGAGAAAACAAACAAAATGTAAAAAACCACAGTGAATAAGGGAAAAAACGTGAACTTTGATCGTCGAAGTACGACTTTCTAAATGCACAGCTGTGACAAGATTTTATATGCAAGCAAAACTGCCAGTTGCCACCTGTCCGCAGCAGAAAAGCCTGTTAATAAGAGAGCCGCACACACACAATGCATCTGCCGCCTAGCACGCATGAAAAAACACAGCGTGTGGGAGTCATAACAATGACACCTGCAGGCAACACTCTCCACGCGTAACACAATAATCTCTCCACACACACTCCACTAACGTCCTTCTCGTAAATCAGTCGGGGACACATGCAAACAAATAGGCTGCCTAGAACATTCCAGTTTGCATTGAAGCTAAACTCTTCAAGATCTGAACAACGGCCTGTTAAACGGACGTAAATAAAATGTACGAATTTTCACTTCTGCAAAGCGACGTATTTCTGAATTTACTCGGATGTTTAACGTGAAAAAATGTGGGTGGAATATTATCCATTTGGGAATGAAATGGATCATGACATGTGGTCTCTACAGGCCTGGTGATCGGAGGGGTTGACAAAGAAATCGCCTTGATGTCAGGAATAGGAAAGTCGTTGCACAGACTGAGCAAGTCACATTTTAATTTAAACCACAAAAAAACATGTAAATCAATCTGATAATCACAGTGAAATTGGATCCGGCTAAGAAGCTACGCAGACCAGACGCTGTTTGCACGTGAAGCCGACACTGTATTCTATCAGAAATCTAAAACTTCATGCAAATGCGAGTGAAATGGATTAGAAAGGTCACAATTCAAATAAAAGTGGGGTAAAGGCCGGCTGCGGTTCTCTGTCATTTATAAAGTTTTGTTCACAAATAAGCTTGTGCGTGTCCGTGAAAATAAACAATGTGTAATTATACAATTTTAGTGGCTGTTGAGCTCAAGCACGTATTCTTTTAGTAACAATGACTCACGAAAAGGGAAACAGAAAGAGAGAACATCTATTTCACTGTACGTTTTTGGTGCAACGTGTATTGTTTTAACCAATTAGGACTGACCGCACATAAGAGTTGCTTTACATGTGTTTGTCACTGAACACAAAGGCAACGCACTCATCAACACTCGCCAGCTGAAACAACACAAAGGAGAGACGGTAAAGCCTGGCCTCTTATCTCTAAAATAATGCAAATTGTTGATGGGTAAATATGTGTGTGACTCAAATACAATAAACAGCACAAAAACTGGTGCCATAAAAAAATTAAACACAAAAAATAGGTACAATGAAAGGACAACAGTAAACCTGACAGCTTGAAGCAAATGGGTTACAGGTGGTAGTCAGTACACTCTTAAAAATATAAACATGTTTTACAGCTTATTGTTAAAGGAAACATTTTAATTTCTAGTAAGAATACATTCAAAGTTCTGCTTTAGAAAACAATCCATTAAAAAAAGGAATGCATTTGCTAACCTTAAAAATCAAATGTAAAAACATTTCCCAAACATTTCCATTAAGCAACAAAAAAGTTTTTTTTTTAATGTTCTAGGAACATTCAAAATGTCTGTTGTTTAAACAATGTATTAACGCTATTGCTTGCAAGAATGTTTTTTAAACTTTTTTAATTTTGTAATTTTTTACGTAATACATAATATATAATATAATATAAAAAATAACATCCAGATAACAATTTAAGAATATCGTTTTTGATATATATGATATCTAAAAGTAAAAGAAAGTGTTCCATTTATGTTACCGAAAGAACATTTTTGATAACTTTGAAATAACTTTTATAGAACATTAGCCACTGTTCTGAGAATGTTCCCTGTTAGCTGGGTTAATACTTGAAAACAATAAAAAAGTGAAAGATCTACTTGTGTTGACTTGCAAGTGTTGAGTCAAATCAATCTGAGATCACACTCATACCTCATTTAACACAATCATACACAATGTCTCTAAAATCACAAGTCTTGTGGTGCTTACCATGAGTCTTCTCTGTGAAGAGAACCTTTGAATCTGCACTGAAATTCTGGCCGGTAAGAATCATCTGCTGACCTCCAAGAACTGAGCAAGACTCCATGTCCTGCTTTTCCACCATGGGAAGCTCGTGAGCAGACCTCTGAGCTACAGGACCACAGAGGAACCAAGCAGAGATGTTAGTTATGTCTACCAACTTTATTTTTACTGTGTAGACTAACGCAAGTATTTACACACTGCTTAAGTACTTTGTGCAAAATATTTAATATCTTGGATTAAATTTGTAAGATGAAGAGAAAATTGATAACAATAAATGAAGTCATCTGACAATCAAAACATTATCATAGAAATATCATCTTACGTATTTTAATTATAATTGCTTTTATGACTAAAATGCAATTTACACAAACATTTTACAAAAAAAAAAAATCAATAAATGAATTCAATTTGTATTGGGATTTGCATTGAAATTAAATAGGCTTTTAAATAACTAAATTATTTAAAATGAATTAGCTTTAGTCAAATTGACTTTAAGCCCTGTTAAAAAACAAACAATGTGATCACACATTTTAAATGACCTTTTTATTTACTTTAGGCTGAATGAGTATAAAATCCTGTTTACCGGGAGATTAAATTTGTGATGTTATTGACATCATACATTACACTTATCAGTGAGTTAATATCCGCTACAGTGACTGTGATTAAAACCATTAAGAAAGACCTTTGGACTGATGTATGTGTAACTTAAGTCAATGAAGCGTTAACTGGTAGTCTTATATTTTACAGTGTGCTAAGGGAAGGTAAATCTATAAATACAGGATATGACAGGATCTCAATGGGGTCCAACAAAACAGATTTAGTGTCATACAGTAACTGGTGTTAGGAAGTTCAAATCTATTTAGCCTGGTGAGTTCATTTTCAATTTATTCCTCTTTTGCTTTGTTTACCCTGTGAGACGTATCTTTTACATTAAAAAAAAAACAAATGCAGAGCAACCGGTGCATCTGAATTTACAGGATATCGAACTCAAAGGCAGAATTTCAGATAAAAGATAAAAACATCTTTTGACATTTAATAACATGATTACAGATATTCACTCAAAGTATTCAACAATGACTTAAACATACCAGTAAATATAGATCTAACATTATCTATAAATCTGCCTGGTATGTAATTGTTTGGTCACCCACCTTTAAAAAAATGAAATAAATAATGTAGAAAAACGCATGTTTATTAGAATCCCAATGACTCACAGCACTCAATAGGATGTGATGCAGCTTGGAGAGACACGGTTTGGCCGCCTTGTTGCGGGATGTGAACGCGGAATATTAGACGAACACGGGTGTTTTTCCGTCCAATATCCGTCTCCCCCTTCCGCAGTTCGATGTCAGCATTCCGAAGCTTTAGAATTCCGGCACAATCAATTCTGTGAAAATGCAGAGAAACAATTTAGAATTTTATAGCGTGTCTACAATTAAAACACCCTAGAACGTTAAACACTTGTATCTAAATGTACTTTATTTACGAGGTTTACCCACATTGCTTTCATGTTATTCTTTGGCTCTAGAGGAATTTCCAGAACTTTGGTGCTGTTAATAATCTTCTCATAACTGGTGGTGGTGACGGTTTTGCCAGTAATGCGATGGACCTGGTAGAAAGCGTGAGGCTTCAGGATTCGCTCGTCAGCTGTACCAATAAAGATCTGCAGACCCAGAGGTTCCTTGCCCCTGTATCCACGTAGCTACATGCAGAAAAGTGCAAGAGAAAACCAAAACATCTTTAATGAACCCTGAGGTTTGTAACGCATGATATGACACAGAAAAAAATGCACAGACTTAAAATAAAAGAGGAACTCAAGAAGATCTCATAACAGCAAATATCATCATGAGATTTGGAAGAAGATTATTTTGGTTTGGGTTAGTAAGCAACCACATAGCAACCCTCCAGAACATCCTAGCAACCCCTTAGCAACCCCCATGTTGCACAGACAAGCACCATTCACATTTTCTTAACAAAATACACAAAATGTCAAAAGCTTTTCAGATGTTCAGATAGTTTTTCAAACTTTCCTCTCCCCTAAACGGAGAACAAGTTTTTTAGAATGCCATGTGCTGCCAGAGCAGCTATTTTAGCAAAGCTCTGCTCTCCTGGTTGGGTAGCTGAAGAACACATGCAGCTGGAAACATCTGCATCTCCAGGAACCTTGAACGTAGGCCAGAAGGGTGTGTGCAAACATTTTCTCTTCTCTGACTACCGGAAACCCATCAGTCACAAGCTCTAACTGTGGCAGGGTTTGTGGCCTACGGGCCCTTCCAGTGCCAGTTGATTGATCGTGAAAGATAAATTTCAATTTCAAAGCGAAAGTTGAGTGAGTTTACTGTTGCATTATGGGAAATGCACAGAATTAATCCTTCAAGGGTATGTAGACTCGGAAAATGAGGCTTATCACAAGCATCAGTTCAACGACACTGAGATTTGTTTAAATAAAGACTTTAAAGGGTATTTATGTATGCAGATGAACATGAAATTGCTCAGTGTATCATACTTTGTTGTCTGCATTCCAGCGATGAAGGTTAATAATTCAAATCCCGCTCAACACAAAGGCAAATGAGTCACATTTTCATATGCAAAGTACAGCAATGGCCAATGAGACAAACAACTGCAGCCTTGTGGTGTGTTGTAGATGGGACAGATATACTGCAACACAAAGCAAGAGTTATCAAGCTATTTTCTTACAACTTTTAATTCATGAAAAGATGTTCAGGGAATTTGAAGAAAGTCATTTAAGGGAGAATTTCCTGACTTGAGCCTATATGCAGGAAAAATACCAAAATATAAATGTTTTAATTTTAGTATACATTTGAATGTGGTTGTGATTAAGCTTGAAATCTTCATACAGATGACAGTAAACTAATTGTATAAACTGTCAGATAAAGTGGAGATAAATGTCTTGCTTAAGAGGACATTAATAAAACCAAAGACATGCTAAATGTACCGTGATTTGCTAAATGCTTTTGCTAGTCTGTGGCAGGTGGCACTGGGGGAAGGGACAAACTACAGGACGTTTG
>JAZGTK010018014.1:0-12033 GCA_036877625.1 Ambastaia sidthimunki
CTAAAGTATGATCATTTCTGTTTCTTTCTAACTGCTGAAACACTGGCAACAGGATTGTGAAAGGTAAGAACAAATATATAAACCATATTGTCATATTATTAGGAACTTAAGTGGACTGCAACTTACCTGCAACTCAGCACAAGTTTATAGCTTCATATTTTACCTTCCAGTGACCAGACAAGCAGGCCTGATAATGTGGTCTACACTGAGGTTAAAGGTCAAGTAAGTCCACAGGACGACCTATAGTGACCTATTTCTGAGGCCTGAGCACCAATATCTTGAAAATATGCTGAAGACATAGAGATGGTTGCTTACTGTTCATTAAAGAGACAGTGTCAAACACAACAAAGTAAATAGCACTTTTAACTAGAACAGTTTGTGTATTATAGTAAGTCATTGCTAGTTCTTGATGCAATCAGAAAGACGATGAATGTTGAAGATTTCATGTTATTGTTGAATGTCTTTAAAGTGTCATAGTTTAGGCTTAACAGCAATTTACAGCTCTATTCAAGTAAGGGTGGGTTTGATTTCTGGAATTAAACTATTTTTCTTCAATTCATCCCTGTCATAAGTATTTTATGTAAATTCATAATATACCTAAATTTTATCTACAGTGGCAGAACCAATAAATCTGGTCACCAAACTTTCTGTATCTTTCAATGTTATTTACATAAGGGTGGGAAAAAATGTAGGAACACATTAACATTTTGGTTATATTAAATTCTTAACATTTAGCGTAGTTTTGCAGTCGTCACCCTGCTTTCACATCAGCAACTGGCTTTTTTACATTGCAACTGAATATAAGTTCTATTGTATATTTACTGACAGCAGAATGCAGTATGTATTCACCTACAGTACAATTAAGATACTCATAGGTTTGCTGTAAACAGTATCCAATCACCTTTTTCATATTGAATTCATGGCATGAGAAAATTGGTACTGCACCATAACTGTCATTACAAATCTATTTTCTCTATCCCCACAATATAGCCTAAAACATCCATATGGATGGATAAAAAGCTATAAAAAGTCATATCACTACTTAAGCTTAAAATTAAAGTCAAAGACAAAATTATTTGAAATAATCCATTTTATTGAAAACTTGAGGGGGAAAGGAGTCCCTTCAGACCCCTAGACCGCAGATTAGTTTAATCCTCCTCTTCATCATCACCACCTCCAGCACCACCCTGGGCCTTCTTGGCGTTCTTTCTCTTTACACGGCCTGGGCGACCACCACCGTATGGAGAGCGGAGAGAGAAGTCAATGTGCTTCTGGCTGTCCAGCCTCACCACAAAAGAGGGGATGTTCACAACCTGCTTTCGCACCCTGTGGAACAACAGGACAAATTTAACAGTGTGAATTTAATGTTAAAGACCACAAGAAGTGACGTTACTTCATTACTCAAGGCCTCATTGACGAGGAATTCTTGACACCACTGACAATCTGACAGTTTCTAGTTAAATCATCGGCCAATGGAGTGAAGCTAACAGAAGTTGACAGTACCCACTTCAGTTACCTGTTAAGATGGTTTTTGTGCATTAAGCACAGTCATCACGGGAAGTTGGGTTTTTATTACAGGCAAAGGTATACGGTTTATTTACCGAATTGACCTTGCGGAAATACTGTATTTCATTCCCACTCGCCGTGAGGTTTTAAACATGGTCAGCTAATGAAACAGGAAGAAAACCTTAATAGGCAAGTGTCCAGACAGACAAAGCAGCAACCATCATACATACATAGTTTACTGCTGAGACATGCACTACCAAGGTAAGTCATCAATGTCCTGAAATTCATGATTTATCAGTCCAACATTATGCAGTTTTCACCATCTTACCGGATGTGTCTCTGACGGATGAGCACACGGGCATGGTGGATACTCTTGGCCAGACCAAGCTTGAAGACCTGAGTCTGCAGTCTTCTCTCCAAGAAATCTTCCACCTTCAGACCCAGAATGTAATCGAGCTTCATCTTTCCCTCATCCAGCACTCCAATACGCACCAAGCGCCTCAGCAAGGCATTACCTGGAAAAACACCCGCAATGTGAGAACTCTACAACACCAAACCGGCATGTTAATGTGGCATGAGTTAGCATGGCTTCATTCACGAGGAATTCTTGGCAACACTGACAGTCTGAATTGGTTTTAAATCATCAACCACCCTATCCAGTACAAGTCAGATGTTAAGACACAAAGTTTTAAAAATATACATACCCTCAAAAAGACGCCTAGCATCCTTCTCATCCAGAGTCAGAAGCTCTCTGGCAGCTTTGCGGATCTTGGCCAAAGTGAACTTCACACGCCAAACTTCTCTCTTATTCCTGAGCCCATACTCGCCTGTAAAGTAAAGCAGTTACTATTGAATTCAAACTGAACATTTCTACAAATAAATTTCGTATAGATTTCCCCCTTACCAATGAGTTTCAACTCCTGGTCGAGACGTGACTTCTCGAAGGGGCGTCTGGGGGTGACATAAGTCTTGCTACAAACCCAAGACCTTGCAACGGGCATGGCGGCTTACTGACGCCTGTCAAATAAAAGATTTTAAAATCAGTGTTACGTAATAAATAGCTTAAATGTGTAACAAATTTAATCGTTAATACGGCAAAAGTCAAGTTCAACCCTCCGTTTCTGACGGTATAACGAAACTTATTATTGGATCTTACAGATTCTACTTAAAATGTGAGCTTGTATAATTAATAAAATTCCCGTTCATAAAATCTTGTACAATTTATTTCTGAAAATCTTATTAAATATAACAGTAAATAATCAACGTGGGGTGAGGAGTAGGCCAGAACAAGCCGTACGAGACCACGTTGTGCTACACGGCGCGATAAAACTAGTGTATCCGCCCAACTAAAGACAGACTCACAGGATACTGGCCCTTAATACAGTCTTTTATTATATGTTCAAACATATTCAATGAGTCTGATTAATACACAATCAGCAGGAAATTATTACGGAATAAAGACAACTAAGGCGCCATTACCTGTCTTTGTCAGGCTCGCAAGTAAAGAGACCTTGCACGCGGCCTATCCAGAAATTTATATGTCCGCTTTAAACTACATTACCCATAAAACCTTACGTCAATACCACGTGTCAAACTGACAAATTACGCACTGGTTGGTTCCCCCTATTGGTTGGAGGGACACGTGCCAAAAATACAGTGATGTAGTGATTCACAGGAATTTCGAAACACATTTAATACGGGGCAAACAAGTTGACGACAATTACATAACCAATCCTATAATTTGCACCTATTATTATTATTCTTAGTACGTTTTACCTTCAGTTTCCGACGTGACCTGAACAGGAATGTGAGAAAACCTGCCAGTTTATTAGCAGTGGCTATAATCGTAATATTAGCATATTAAATGGGCGGAAATCAATAGGACCGCTATATATTTTATATTAACGCCGTTGCATAATTGTTATGTAAAGACAATATCATGGTTTAATGTCGTGAACTATTATTGCTGATACTACAGTTTTCTGAGAAAAGCAATGCTTGTAATTGTAAGACTCAATGTTGCTCATGCTTGTATATATTTAGCATCAGAGAAACAAATGTCATAAAAACAAAAACATCAATGTTACAAAAAACGTGGCACGTGGTTTAGATTAAGTATTAATTTGTTTTCGTTGTTGAATTTCTAAAAGGAATAACCTACCAGTACAACTGAAGGAGGAAGGGACTATTTATAAGTGTAATACAACTCCGAGCATGTGTTACTGTCTGTCAAACACACGCATGCTGTGCCCCCCAGAGATCGTTCAGTACTGATCTCTTCTACAGTTTGTGAGACACTTATCTCTTGCAGAGGGTCTTATTTTTGCTCTTTTTAATTCCTGTCATTTTGTTTATCATCTCAAAGTTGTGAAACCAGCCGTCAGTACAACCCGCTCTTCTTTTTTATACCCCCCGGATCTTTTTCTTCCATCATTGGGACCCTAAACTTTCTCAGCCTGGTACTTTCTTAACTGAGAGAGCTATCCTTCCCCTTTATCTCCCGTCCCTTTTAGCTGTTTCTTTTTCGGGCTATGCACCATGTTGTCCTCCCCTACTGTGATCCTTCAGCCCTACGGACTCCCTGTTTACCCCCAGACAGCTTCCTGCTACCCCAGCATAGTACAGGTAAACATGTCCCTTTATCACAGTGTTTTATATGCGTTTAAATTGTGTGTTTATGTTTCTTCCATTTGTTGTCCATATTGTTAATGTCAATTATACGTTGTGTTTTAAGGCCTGCCAATTTCCAGTACACTGTCTAGGAAAATGATGCACACAAATTACCTAATGTAATCAGTAGGATTCATCTACATGTTTTATTTGGTTTCAGTTATTTCGTTTAAAGCACTTTACCTAATTTATAAATACCTAATTTATCTAGAATATCTAATATAAACGTTGTGTGGATTTAACTTTTGCTTTGAGTTTCTATCACATAATTGGCTGTGGGAAATGCATAAGGCTTTTGTATGTCCTAAAAGTTCATACTGTATTAGGTCTGAAGAGAGGACATCTTATGTGTTCTCTGTCAATGAAGGACACCATGTTCCACTGTTAGTTATATTTGTCTCTGCAAGGTAGCCTAAACAGGTTCAGTGTGTGTATGTGATTGTGTATGTGTGTGTGTGCGGGAGAGAGAAAATACCAGGACAGCTGATAAGCAATGTGTGTCTGCTCTTTCTCTCTATCACTCTAGCTGTATTTTTAGTCTGTTCTTGTTACTACAGAATCTGTCACACACATACACAGATTACAGACATAGAAACAGATATAGAGTTTCAGATTGCCTTTTGAGTTTATTTTAAATGATAGACAGATACAGATTATGCCATCTGAAAGTAAAGAGAGACTTAGGGCAACACGTGGCAATGGCTTGTATGTTTGTTTTTGTAAACAATTTCTCTGTCTGTTTATTCATGGAACAGTGAATATGCCAAATTAGTCATTATATTAAAATAATAGGTGTCTATTATAACACTGAAGGCATTTGTTTTGCAATAATGAGTCTGAGTGGACATTATTGTGCTTATTACATGGATACACACCACATACTGAACATTCAAGATCAATTTTTCACATAAGAAAAAGAAACTGGAGTGATACAATAAAAACGATTGCTTGCATGTGTCTCATTTGTAGGCTGCTTTGAATAAAAGTGACTGCTAATTTACATTTATTCATTTCACTGACGCTTTCACCCAAAGCAAATTACAAAGAGAGAGAGAGCATTTACATTTAATACATGTAAATTAAACTAGGATGCTTGGACAATGGTCGTTTATACATTATGCAGTTCTTGTCATTAGGGCTGTGTGTATGTGTTTGAATGATCCCTCAGCTGTCAGATCAGACACCTGGCATCCTGCTTCTGATCTTTAACCCCAAATCTGACAGCTGCAGGGCCTGTGTGTGTGTGTGTTGGAGGGGGCTATTTAACCATATATTGGAGACAAATGTGTTGGCAAGAATGAGCAAAATCTGACAAATCTAACCCTTGTTTGTTGTTAAAACACTATAAAGTTTTTTTTTTAAATTTTAAAAATGCAGAAAGTTTGAAAGATTTGTGCTTGCTTGTGTGTGCATGCGTGTATGTGTGTGCGTGTGTGGAGTTATTCAAATTCTCCCACAGGAAGGGAAATGGTAAGCAAATATTTACAAGTGCATCATGTTTGCGCACTTCACATCCATCATTGTTAACTGCTTAGATCACGGTGTTGTGTCTGCTTGTTAGTTGTTAACCAGCACTTAGTTACTCATTCTCACTTTTGAAGGCTTGTTTTGTGGTGTAATCACAGTGGAACGCTGGGTGACTTTCAGGTCACAGGTCTGACAACACCTGTTTCAAAACTCATAAAACCGTGGCGAGGTGTCAGGGTGTTTCTGTAAGGTGTAAAAATGAAAGCTGTGATGTTCTCGTGAATGGTGGTTACAGTTATAACACTGTGATTTTATATGACAGTGCTGGACAGTAGCGATGATCAGATATAGGCCTCTCTGTAACGTGACACTTGACTGTTTCTGCTGACGGAATTCAAATGTGGTGGCGACGTTTAATCAGAGCTGTTTCGCTGTGTGTCAGTTTATCAGTGAAGTCTAAATTTACTCTGCCTGCTCTGTTGGGTTAAAGGGCTGATAAGAGTAAACACATGGGAAAAGTGTGTGTGTGTGTGTGTGTAAAGCTTTTTTTAACATTGGTTATGTTATTTAATTACACGTGTCATACATTAATCATAAAGACTTTCCTTTTAGATTCAGAATGTTTATACTGTACATACTGTATATATAAAAGTTAACACCAAAACAAACAAGCTTAGATTTGTTGCTATTATAATCAGTTTAACAGCTTGTGTGAACTTATTGTCTTGTATCTCATGCTTTTATCTACGTGATCTGAACTCTACGTGGCATACTAACAGATTTTCTGTTCATACACAGAGAACAAACGCTTTGAATCATCTTACCTGCCATACACAATAAAATCTTGTTGGTTCATTTAACTAAGGTGATTTTAGTTCCATACACATTGCATTAAAAACTATAATTATGTGTTAAAATCTACTATTATCCAAGTGTCTGTTGAAGGTTTAAAGGTTAGGATGTGGGGGAAAATAGGTAGATGATTGACATGGACAAATGAACACAGCTGGTGTTCCTCTTGAGAGAGACAGATTTGGTGGTCTGTGATTGGTGGATGTGAGAGACTTATGGTGAGGTGGGCGGGCGAAAGCCTTGCATTAAAGCATGCATCAGTTGCTGGTGAGTATTGGGCTGCCTGCGGAATGCACTGAAGGGGTGAGACTTTTTTTATGCTACATTTAAATAATTAATGTCATGCATTGTGTCTTTCTGTTTATGTAGACTTTTATGTCAGGTGTTTCATGGTTTAGCTGTGTTGTTAAGCGTTTATGATCTGTGATTTTATGTACGGTATGTATTTCTGTAGGGAAATTTGTTGCCTTCCTTATTCTGGAAGGTACATTTAGCCCTAGATTGTTTGTGACGATAATGTGTTTTTCTCTAATTAAGTTGTATATGATCAAAAGCACTTTTAGATAAATTCTATTCAAATGCAATATGTACAGTTTACAGCAGAAATTATTTTGTAGGAATATGAGCAATACTTCATGTTTTTGTAACTGTTTTCATACATCCTAGTTCTAAATAAAAATATGAAAAAAAAAGTAAACTGATGTTTTAATAAATGGTAAATATAGGGATTCTAATTACAATGTATCATACTTTATGGATTTCTCCTGTAACAGCTAATTACTAACTGTTTACATGGAAATAACATTATTGATAGTAAACATAATCTCTGTCTTATTTTAGGGGGCCGCTGCCCAAGAGGCGGGGCCAGGCAATGGCGACCCTTCACTTTCTCAGGTCTATGCCCCACCCCCTTCATATCCTCCACCTGGACAAGCCCCACCCACACCAACTGCCAGGCTGCCACCCCTTGATTTTAGCTCCGCCCATCCAAACTCAGAATATTCTGATCATCATCAGTTGAGAGTCTATCAAGGCTCTCAGCTTGACAGGGCGGAGTCTGTAACCGCCAACAACACGGTAAGAAAATGTAAAAAATTAATTGATCAATAATATATATGTATATACACTCACACACATACACACAATATTATACAACTTGAAAAGGTGATAGAAATAATTAAGCATAAACATTTTTTAGGATGTTTTTGTTTTTTACACATGGAAGCTGTCCCACTGGAGTCACCATAATTTCATTGGTCTTTAATTAAAATGTTTTGCAAGGTTATTTAAGCCACCTATATTTTTAGCAAATTCAACCCAGTATCATAATATCAGTATATGTCCTATATATGTGCATTAGGGAAGGTATATCAGGAATATGTATGGACTGATGATATATAATCTCATGCATTGAACCCCTGGGATCTCCTGGCTGGACTAAAAATAACTATGTCCTTTATATGTCCCTCCTTTGCCCTGTCCATATATGGAAATCCAACTTGCAAAGGAAACCACATATATGAATGTGCAAGTTTGTTGTGGAATTTCTGATGTTCTCTTTTTTTTAAAAAAAAAAAAAGTACCATCAAGGTTTAAACTGCAGAATGTGTTTTTTGAGTAACAAATTTATTTTACTTTACATTTAGTTTTGTTGTTGACATTAATCACTGACTTGACCTTTTCTAAGAAAATACCCTGAAGTTAGCAGGAATGCAAACAGACTTTTGTGTAATCATTTAACATTTGAGAAATTCAGTCTGTTGGGTTTTACAGTGTGGCCAATGCAACAGAAGTTATAAAAATTGTATTTCAACTTATAAAAAATCACTGAGGAGACATTGGTAATAAATTACAAACCCGAAAAAGTGTGTTAAAATACCTCACTGTTTTGACTATCAAGTATTTCGTACAACAACATGACACCATTTTACTGAAATGTTTTCTTGTTGTGTGGCCACATTGCTTACATCACTAGAGAGCGGCAGCGTTACAAGGTCCAGCTATTCGGGTTATGAGACGCCGCCATGGAGGGAGGGGTAGTCAGATGGGATGACCCCTCCCCCACCTGTTTCCCAGGTCCTGTCAGTCAAGCTTTTGGCATCGTGTCGTGATATCACGCACCCTCCCACCACACCCTCCCTTCCTTTATTTTTTTATTTTTTACCAACACCCTCCCTGGCCTGTTTCTCTGAATGTACGTGATGATGACAATGAAACTATTTCCTGACAGTATTTATCTGTGTGACACCTGCTGTTGTAGTCATACTGCTAGGACCCAGCCCGGCAAAGCTCAGCTGTAACCATAACAACAATCTGTTTGCGTGTGTGAGGCTATGTCTATGTGTGTTTGTGTCCTTGTCTTTTACTTCCTTATTAATAACTGTTTTTGTAAACCTAGTTGTCTGTTGCTAAAAATAGCAGAATGTTGCTGGTTTTTGTTGACCTTTAAGAAGCACATGCATTTCTGGATTTTCCCTTTTTGTTTTAGTTTATTGTGTTGTTATATTTTCTGTTTTAAAGTTCACTCAGTTCTGTTTCACCAAGACACAATTAAACAAACAAATAAACATAAGTTACTTATATGAAGAAGGAAAGAAAGAGAAAGAAAGAAAGAAGGCAGGAAAAAAAATAGCATTCACTACAAAGCAAGTTAGAGAGAAAAGCATTTTTCAGTGTGTCAGATAAACATTCCGATGTTAACCTGACACACCCTGTTCAGATGAGTCATTAAAATACATCAGGTAAGTTAACAGAAGCATCTAATGTTTATTTATTGTTTAATGTATCATATTGTACATCACTTCAAATAGAAAGATAGACCGTTGCTTGGAAACAAGTAAAAAAAAATCATTAAAATCATAGTGAAAGTGAGCAGATAGATTATTGTACATTTTCTTTATCATATGTACCGGTAACCACCTCATAACTATTTGTTATTCAGGCATTCAAATGCAGTCTAGGTGTAATGAAACAAAATAAAAGCAATGTATAATCAAAGAGAAGGAACTGGATTAATCAATTTACATTAGAGCTGTTCTACTGCCATATATTTGGAGATTTGTACTGGATGAGTTAAAGCAGTCTAGAAGCCATTTTGCTCTACTGCTTCAACTTTGACCAGTTGTAGAGAATGTAATTGGACAGGTCTCTATTTGTCTGCTAATGACATTTCTATCACCTGCATAACCTTCTGTAATATGTGTTTCACAGTAATTATTCCTGGCCTTGCATTTCCTGTTGTTTTTCTAAAAACTTTTTTGGCTCTTCTATTTATGTATTTTGTCACGCTATGCCTACTTTTCTTTTCTAGTTTTTGGCTCTTTTTAATACACTTCTTGACATAATCTATCTTTAAATAATAACATTTTTGTGGCATTTAGCGAGGTAGGCTGCGCAGACATACAAACTGGCATTGTGATGCATTGTGGGATAGTGGATGTGTTGGGTTTGACGCACACAAACACCCATATTGATCTGCATGGGGACATTTTATTCACGTAAAATCAGTCCAATAGGAAATGCTGTGTAACCATGCATTAGAAATGATCACACTTTTGCAATATTTTAGTTGCAGCTTTGAGAACGTTACACGTGGTTGAGTCTGCTACTTTATAATCTTTAATTACTTTCAGCAGCTGATCTGTTGACTTCACTGAAGTAAAATGTGTTCATGCATTATTTTCAATGCAAATTGTGTTTTTTACCTTTCTATTTCTAACAGGCATGTACATAGACAGCTCACTAAAATGGAAAGTTGATCACATGTCCTCACTTTTGCTTGAGAGGAGTCACTGGATGAGGAATGCTCATTTGCCTTTTGTTGTGGTTACTTTAAAAACTGTTTCTCCTGATAAAGCTATTGGAATTTATTTGACATTTTACTAGCTTATTTGTTTATCTCAAACATGTACTAATGTTTTTTTACTTCCCCTCTGCAATTTTCTCTTTACCCCTTTCTCTTTACCCACTTTCCTACTCTATCTTTGTTTTTTCTTCTGCGTCTGTGGCCACTTCTACCACAAAATTCTTTCCCTCTCTTTCATTCCTTTCTTGCTTACAGGACAGTTCTTTGGTTCCAGTGTCATCTGACTCACAGTCTCTCAGTGTTTCCGTGGCAACTGGCAGTGGGACAGGAAGTGGAAGTGAGGAAGAGGGTGGTAGCAAGGCCCAGCCCAAAAGACTCCATGTGTCCAACATTCCTTTTAGGTTTCGTGACCCAGACCTGAGACAGATGTTTGGGGTAAATTGTGCCAACAAAAAGTTTCTCAATTGACTTTGTTCCAGGCATTTTAAGGAAGATCTTCAGCCAGATCCAAACTGTCATATGACAACTCTTGACATCTGACTGTTGAATTTCTGTTTTCACTTTTCAGCAATTTGGGAAGATTTTAGATGTGGAGATCATTTTTAATGAGAGAGGATCAAAGGTCAGTCAGTTTCAAGTTGTGGGTCGAGTTATTTGCTTTCTTTGATAACATGATTTCATTTGAGTTTGTTTGCTTACTAGGGTTTTGGATTTGTGACATTTGAGAGTGCAGTGGAAGCAGACCGAGCGAGAGAGAAACTTAACGGAACGATCGTTGAGGGAAGAAAAATCGAGGTATGACGTGGGTGTGGTTTCTGTAGCCTAGCTAAGCAAGGTTTCAACAATGGTCATGGGTTTCAATTTGTAGGGAAAGCACCTACTGATAAAATCTTTTCTTGCTGTGCACTTTAAAATGCATCTGATAAAATCCTCTGCTAAATGCATAAATGTATAAGATTTTGTTGCTATGTTTGTGGGAGCCCAATGATTACCAAACAACAAAATGATTCTTCTTCTCAGGTGAACAATGCCACAGCCAGGGTGGTGACAAAGAAACCTCAGACAACTTTAGTAAATGGTGAGTTTCTTCCCAAAAACATTAACAAATAGTTTCTCTATTGTGCTGAGTGTAACACACCTAATTTTTGGAGTTTTTCTCCTCCTATAGCTCTGCAAAACCTTTTGTTCAAAGTGTTGCTATAATTTAGCCCTTCACCTATATATTTCTGTACCTATAGCTGCTGGGTGGAAAATCAATCCAGTAATGGGTGCCATGTATGCTCCTGAACTTTATACTGGTATGGGCATTTTTATTTTTAATTTCATATTTGAGTTTTTAAAAACAATTGTCTGTTACCCGAAAGGCCCCATTTTGTAACAGTGGGGATGTATTAAAAGCTATACAATTCCATAACTACTTTTCCACCCTTTATATTCATTTTTATGCGTTTAGTCGCCAGCTTCCCGTATCCAGTGCCCACGCCAGCCTTGGCCTACAGAGGCTCCACCCTCCGTGGGCGTGGCCGAGCAGTCTACAATACTATCCGGTCAGCTGCAGCTGCAGCAGCGGCCACGCCCACTGCGGTACCAGCCTATCCAGGGTCAGTCTCTCCCAGTGATCATGTTATCAGCAGAATAATTCTGAATAAATCATTGTAGAGTCTGATTACCTGATATTGTAAATAAAATGCTTCTGCTTGTCTCTTAGTCTCTAATTTAGTGTTTCTCTTCCT
>JAZGTK010018015.1:0-12033 GCA_036877625.1 Ambastaia sidthimunki
TTTATTATCATAATTTAAATAAAATGATGAATGGAAAATTTTAATTTTAAAATTTCTTAGTAAGAAGTTAGATGGTCCAACTTCACAACTTTTAATATTTGAAATGTGAGCTGCGACCCAATATAACTTCTCTCCTTATGTGTCTCTCTGTGTGTCCTCCAGTATTTAACAAGCATCACTTTATGGACGGTGGGCTGCTTTACCAGTTCAGGATGAATTTTCGGCGGCGACGGCGATTGATGGAGCTTTTGAACGAGCGTTGCCGTAGCATCCCGGAGAACCACGACAGCCCTTTCTGTCTGCGCAAACAGGCCTCAGAGGGGGGAAACACCAGCTTCCTCTCAGGTTAGTCTATAGTTATGAAGGAAATTCAGAGAATGACTAGACAAACGATTTATTTGCACCCAAGGTGTGTGATTTTGAGCAGTGTTAGTACTTGTACAAAATAACGAAATAAAATCGATTATTGGTGTTACAGTAAGTTAGTCGCTAAATTGAAAGACGACCCTGTAAGCACACATATGTTGTGATAGAGTGCATTATATTTAAACCCTTTCTTTCCATTTGAAATTGCATATCTGTGTACAAACATCTGATAATCATTAAAAAATTAAAACTTTGCGTCTGTGCTCACTAGAACTGTCAGGTGAGTGTTGCCAGTGTTTGTAAAAGTACAGAAACTGAAGTTTAAATAAGGAAGGTTGTATTTTCTCATCTGCACGGCTCAAACCCTTGTGAGTGTCTGCCAGTCATATCAGTCATATAACCTGTATTGTTTGTTAAGTGAGTAAAAGATAAACGAGCAAATTCCACCTTTCTGTAGATGTACCAAGATCAATTTCATGGTATTGTGTTGTGATACACAGCATTCTTTAAAACAGAGATTAAATATGACCTTCTGTGATGCTGAATAATACATAAATGTAAACATGCTTCACATCAAGTGTTGCTTTCAGTATTGGTCTGTTGAATCAGTATCAGACCATCATGAGTCAATAAAGGAAATGAGCTCATTGTGTCTTGGGACAGGTTGCTCGGTTCCTCTTGTCAGAGCTGAATAAAATATGAACAATCATTTGTCATGCGTCTATTGTGTGTGTGTGTTCTGCTTATGTTTCAAAACACACAAGCACATTAAGACAGCCATGTGTGTCATGCACAACCAAACTGAATCAGTAGAGCTTATCTTGACAAGATCTAATCACTTCAGCTAGATTAATCACTTTTGGTCAAGATATACATAGTTTTATACATAGAGTTGTGTGCAGCACTTATACCTAGCTTCATATAAAGCAATAGAGAGCATAATGAGCAGTAATGTGGTATTTCCTCTTGCAGATAGCAAAGTATGTGTTTGTGTTTCATAAATCACTTCAGAAAGGAGAACTGGGAGCTGTGAGGCCTCTCTGGACTGTTATATCAGTTAGTAAAAGGAACCAGGGGATGTTTACATGTCATAACGCTACACTACACTACATCACATGTAAAGTGTTTTTTGACTGTCTCTCACTTCCTCTCCATCTCTCTCTCTCTCTCTCTCTCAGTCAGCCCCACTAAAGAGATAAAGGTGGTGTCGGCAGTGAGGCGGAGCAGCATGAGTAGCAGCTGTGGGAGCAGTGGTTACTATAGCAGCAGCCCCACCCTCAGCAGCAGCCCCCCTGTGCTCTGCAACCCCAAGTCTGGTAAGAGAATCCCCACACACACTGACCTGCAGCCCCCCCACACTAACACAGGCCTGTGTGCCTGCAGGAGTCCATTCAAACCCATAATGCTTCTTTTCAATTCATTTTGAACTAAAATCTTGATGAAGACTAAAAGTAAAATCAAAACAACAAAGAGTTCATAGATACAATTAGCATCGTTACTCACTTATTTATACCATCTCTGTGTTCTGAATCTGTAAAGAGAATCAGGCCCACTTTAAAACTTTTATGGTGTCAAAACTGCATTTCTGAAGCTGCAGATGATCAGTGATTTAGGAGATATGTGATAAACTAGATGTTGCTCTTCCAGAATTCCTTACAGAGTTCTCAGGTTTGCACAATAAACATTTCTGTGGGAGAGTGATATATCTGTCTTAAAGTGTGTTTACAGTATATTACTGTTTCTTGAACAGAACACACTGTGAAGCAGTTTCAGTAGGTGTCCACCATATATCCATGGGTGGTTTAGGAGATTGTGTGTTTTCAGGTCATAAAAACCCATCGGTTTGCTCTCCCTCTGTTCTACTTGGCCTCGCTCTACTGTAATTGTGCTTGTTGAGAGTAATTCTATGAGGCATGGACATTTGTTTCCCATGAACTTTTTCACCCCTGACACCCCTCTCCTTGTTAACTTTAAAGTGCTGATCTCAGATAATGGGTCAACTCCAAACAGCAGTTTTGCACCCTTGAAAGGCACTGCAGGAGGGGGGCGTTCCTCATACAGCTGTTCCAAATGAAGTAAACTGAATCCCTTTACAAAGGGCTCTTCCAGAAAGCTGTTACTCAATTGTTCAGTCAATGATCATTTCAAGGAAGTAATTTTGTCGTTTATTATTATATGATCCTGGGTGTCGTGTCTTTGCAATTCGTTTTATAACCTGGAGGTAATTATCTTACACGCAAGGACTGTCAGTGGAAAATATTGGTTATATATTTATATATGTATACTTTATGTGTGCTTTTAACTAACCACAACATGAGGAGATGGTACTGAACACTATTTACATAAATGTGACAGAAATTGTTTTGTTGAGGAGATCTTGACAGCTGTACACATTCCTGTTGCTGCCGTTATCAAAGCCAAATTCCAGTTCTAGTAATATTCCTAGATGAAAAAAATATATTTTGTCCTGTATTTACACAGCATGATTGAACTATGAAAAACTGTATTGTGTCCAGTGACACAATATAAACACTGATCAAAAGAACAATATGTTGTATGTATGTATGTGTAACAATAGTTCTATCTCACTAAATATGCAAATTTTCTGTCTCACTTTGTCTTAATCTGTTGTATACTCGCGTTGTCAACAAGTGTGAAAACAGTAGAGGAAACTCCCTGACCCATAAACATGTTGAGAACCTTGTACAGTGTGCATTCACGCGGAGTGAGGGTGAGAGACGGTCTGGCAGGAACATGCAGTCCCCTTAAGGAAAGGCAAGGAGCACAGCCAGCAGGCAAAGGGACAGAAGAACATTTTATACACAGCCCCACACGCACACCACTAATTTAGAACATTGGCCTCCATGGCGAAACAAGGAAGCTCCAAGCATGGCTGCAAAGACGCAATTCACACCTACCACACGACTCTGATGCAATCTGTCATCAGAGCCTTTAACAATATTACATGTTGCTTTTGCAGGGAAAATAGGCAGCTTTTACAGACATTGTGTAGTTTGCTAAGGTGAGTTTTTTATTAAAAAGGAGATGAGAATGTTGTTGGTTTGGCACTGCTGTTGCCTGCCTCTGATTGGTTGCTTTGCTTATCCAATCCCACAACGTCTCGACTGCCCTCCCAATTAGTGACATCAAAATAAACAAAAGTTAAAAAAATATACGAGAGAAACACAGAGGTCACGTACACACTGCTGAGTTTGGGGATTTAAATACAGGAGTGATTCCCTTAAATTATCATTCTGTCTCATGCAATGGCCTTGACAAAGTGATAACTTTATAATGTCAACACATAAGACTTCTTTTGGGAAGCTCTTTGAACAATGTGTCTGTTAAGCATCAGAAAGAAAACATAAAATGAACAAGAAGTTAGTTCATATGATTTAGTTTTTGGTTCATTATACACTCATTACTGATGATGGGATCAGGCTAATTAAAACCTGTTCTGTGTTAAATTAACCTCAGCAATGACACCACCTCATTACTTCATTAAAACAAACCTCCAGCAGTACCCCATTACAGTCTGACTACATCTCTCTCCCTTTCTCTCTCTCTCTCTCTCTCTCTCTCTTTCTTTCAGAGCACGTTTTGTTTCAGGATCTCTCTGTGTCTCTTTTTTATTGTGCAGGGTTGTGGGCTGCAGCATTGCATAATGTGAAGCATAAAGTAAATGGTGTCTCAGTGTTGTTGTAACTTGTAATTCTTTTGCTCTGTATTGAATACAAAGTGATGGTTTACTGTTAGGGAAAGTGAAAATGAATCTAGAGTTCATGACTGAGGAATATTGTGTCTTGACTGTATTTACAGTACTGAAGAGACAAGTGAGCCCAGAGGAACTTCAGACTCCTGGTGGACCTTACATAAAGAAGACATTCACTGTAAGACACACACACACACACACACACACACACACACACACACACACACAAGCTATCAAAATAGAGAGTCTATGCCACAGACATTCTATATATACATTTATACATTCTGTTGTTTTTATACTGTATACAATGGCTAATTAAAAAAAAACATTATTTACTTTAATAAAACAGTATTTTTTTGTCAAATAAGGGCATGCCATATGTCTCCAGATGACAATTTTGTTAGATTTACCTCACATCTGGGGCCTGATTTGTCCCCACAGGATAGTTTAGTGGATACACAAACACACACACACACACTAAATCTGTACAGACTCCAAGCTCTAATTGCATAATTTACTGTGTTTGGTTCTGAGAATCCGTTTAGAGGGAGGAAAAGTTCAGAGCTAAAAATAGTGGGATTTTTTTTCAAAGGCGGTGGAGATATCGCTCAGATCCTTAACAGAATGAACAGGAAGAGCAGAGAGCAGACAAGGATCCAGATCGAAAGATCTGAAACTTGATATTGTGTGTATTCATTTAGCTTACTTTAGTTAAGACAGTTTTGAGTTTTGGCTAGGGTGCTGCTTAAATGAATATTTCACTCACCAATAAAAAGTCTATAGTATACCTTTATGGTGTTCCACAAGCAACACAATGCTACAGTGAACTCATTCATATGAAAGCAGAACTAAAGTTACAACTAAAGGAATTGATGTGTGTGTTTGCAGATTGTGGGAGATGCAGTGGGCTGGGGCTTCGTGGTGAGAGGAAGTAAACCCTGCCACATTCAGGCAGTGGACCCCGGGGGTCCCGCTGCAGCCGCAGGAATGAAGGTACCATGTCTGTCCTGCAGGAGAGAAATACTATAGGAAGTGAACAGCATGACCCTTTTCTTTTCTATATGTTACTCTGTGGTTAAAGATCTATGCTGTCCACAAGGGTTAATTCATGAGGGTCCAAAATTAACACTAGCCAAGTGCCAAAGAAATGACATAGAAATAAATGACATGCTTTAAATCAGATTGTGAGACCGATAATATGAATCTTGTTAATTAAAGTGAAAGAAACAGATTTTCTATACTGTTCAGCTATATTCTATTCTGATTGTATTATATTAGATATACAGATTTGATCTTATATACAGATACAGTTTGACCTTGGACACTTTTTACACTGATGTGGAGTAATCGTGAAGTTCTGGATGTTAATTTTGGTTTCTCATTAAGTAAACTCAAGATAAGGCTGATATTTACACTGTGACTGTAATAGACTGTTAGCATATAAGCACGTGTTTGTTCCTATTAACCTATTAGCAACAAAAAGATGTTTTTTGCACAGATCTCAGCAGAAATTGCTTAGTGCACGTACAGTGTGTATGTGTACCTTACAATTACAACAGGTGGAATAAAACCTTTCTATTAAACCCAGTGCAGCATTCAGCAGAAATGAAGCATTAGGGTTATGCAGCTTTAAATAAGCACTCCTCTATGTTTATTATATAAGGTCTGTTTGCAGAGTGAGCGTGTGTTTGCCTGTATGAGTTAAAAGCATTGTGCTATTTAAAGACGACCTCTGTGCTGAGGTAATATTTCTGCACAGGAAAATGGCTCCTAAAATACACACGAAACTTGCCCCAGATGTCATCTTTATGTGTTATATTAAACAGTGTTTCAAACATCTATGGAAATATGCAAAAATATTGTAGACAAAAGTGTTATTCCAGTTAAGAAATAGATATGTTTAAACAGTTTAATGAAAGTAAATACTGTAAGTACATACTTATATATTTATATAAAGTGACTTTGGTCACTTTACCACCTTTACTGCTCAGTAACTTTACTAATTAACCATTATTTTACATATAACCAATATTAACCTTTTTTTTTTTTACAAAAATGCAGAAACAAATGTAATGCATTTTGGGGATGTTTCATATTACTACTGAGATAGATGTTCCTACATGTAACGTTTTAAAAGTTGAACAAATGTCCCAAGCCAGATTCAAGCACAGTGTGTGGGATACTAATGTACTAGCAGTTAGACCATCTCAAATATCAGTAAGGACAAAAATGGGCTGTGTGCTACATGTCTGGTGAATAACAGAACATTAGAATCATAATATTGTCATTATCATGTCATCAGATTATTACTGGCCAAGGTCAAGGCAACCTGTTATGGCACAGATATGAGGCACAGATATGAGGAGTCAAGGCACAGATATGAGGAGTGCTGGTGTTACATTCACCAGTGTGAGTTGCAAATCATTTCAAGTGACATTGACATGTTGACAGTTAAGCGTAAGAAAATTGTGAGCTATCAGAAGTTGCTTTGTGATAAGGACCAATGTGGTTGCAAGGACATTAACACAATGAGAACTGAGATAAATATTAATGGTGTTACAAAAAGTCATTCATTTTAAATAGGGTACATTAAAACTGTAATAAGAGCTTGAATTTAAACACTAGATTGTTTAAGCACTAAAACATTAACAATACTAAAAGCAGAACTAAGAGTAACCCTGATTCTTTAAGTAATATCAGCATTACATTGTGTCAATAAATATAACAAAATGACAATCAATAAATAAGTCAGATTTTAAACCAAAACTTAATTTTAAGATTAGTTATGGTTATGCATTTCTTAAGATGCCCATTGGATGCACACTTCCATAGAGGTTATGCCCACTCTTCCACAACATCAAAACAAACTGCAAATACAAATATTGTGGAATTTGAATAAGAATACACCAGATTAAGCACGTTTGAATCTCATGATAGGAGACCTATCCTCAGGCTCTTCATCACATGCTTTTATCATTGATGTACAGTAGATAACATTAACACTGTCACTCATTCCTGATGATAGTGTCATTTCCAAGAATATAAATTCAAGAATATAAAGATATAAAGTTATTATACTGTGGAAATTCTTTGTTAGTATAGCTGATTTTATAAAGCACTCTTTTTAGCTGTAAAACACTGTTTTAGCTGTACTTCTGAAATGAACAGTGTACATCTGGTACTCCATGTTATCCCAGCATGCTCTTCAGAACACATAACCAGGAAATCTGACCTTTTGTATAAAGCAGTTAACATGATCGATGACATTTGCTTACACTTGATTAGTGATCTATAAATAACATCTCATACAGTGAGTCATACAGCATACTCCATATTCCATTATGTGCTTTATCAGTTCCATTATATCTTCATGGATATTGTGTCCTGCTTGTCTCAACAGGTGTGTCAGTTTGTTGTGGCAGTAAATGGGCTGAATGTGCTCAATCTGGACTACAGGACTGTCAGTAACCACATCCTCACTGGCCCCAGAACAGTGGTCATGGAGGTTATGGAAGAAGCAGACTGCTGAAGTCTGCTGAGTTCTTTCTTTCTTTCATTCTCTCTCTCTCTCTCTCTCTCTCTCTCATTAAGAGTATGACACTTATCCATGCTTTGAAACCTGTGCCTCCTATTGGCTCCTCATCGACTGTTACTGGTCCATGTCAGCTGAGACTGTAACTGGACATGTTCTCTTAAATCATATACAAAAGCAACTGCCAAAAATCTTTTTGTAGCAAGGATTATTTAGAACCGTTGCATGTAAAACAATCGCAGTTGTTGAGTAATCAAAACAGGGTTGTAAGAACACATGCTGAACTAATATGATTGTGCTGTTCAGCTATGAGCTGAATTCATTGCTCTTCATAACTGTTTCTTCATTTAAAGTTTGAAGCTGTGATCTGTGTAGAGTAAATGAAAAATCCAACATTGAGTGGCAGTGCCATCAATCAGCTTTGCTGTGTCAGGTATTTTCTGAGTTTAATTAATTGATCACATTGTCTTAGTGTGGCTAGTTTTAAATAACTTTCTTATATTCCTGCCATGCTTGCTGGTAAACTAATACAGATCCATTTATATGCAGGGCACAACCAACAACAGCACTTACTGAATCTGTTTCTTTACCCTAAATTTTAAGAGTGATGTTTTAAACCTAACGCACATCTAAAAGATGCTGTTGTACTTTTTTTCAGTTCTTGTTTTAAAAGTAAAACATCTTACCCGCTATTTTATATTCTCTGTGTTTTGTCTATGTTCCTATTAGCCAAGAAGGCAATCAAGTAGTTTATGTGTAAAATGTTATTATTGTACCGTATGACAAAATAATATGACTTTGTGAATATGTTACTGTTCTAACAGCAAAAAAATTAAGACAGAGTAAAAAAGCTCTTTGTCTTTTGATAAGACAACACAGTCCTTAGATTCATTCACCAAAAGTATGTAACTAGTTTAAGAAATACATTTGTGACACTATATTAATAGACTAATTGGAAAAAATACAGTAGAATGCCTGTGCATGTGTATGTGTACAAGAATTACACTCTAATGATCATGACTATACAGTACGTTTTGTGTATAGAATTAGCACAACCATAAGCTTGAATCTTCTGCCTTAATGATCCACATTTTGCTGCTAATTCTCACATCCGGTCATGTAACATCTTTGCTAATCATAAAGAATATACCGGCTCATCTTTTTAAAGTGTTTTGTTGGTAAAGATTTTGGGGTGATATTGACAATCAGTATTCTTTTCTCTGGGCAGTTAAAGACTGGTGTAAATGTGCCACATTTGCCCTAATGGCAAGATATGTAAGCTAATCTGATTTCTTTTACGTTTAATCACTCTTTTGTTTTCAGTTGAATAAAAGGGAGATTTTTTCAAAACTAACGTAAATATGACTGAATACAATGTATGTGTGTTTGTGTGTGTCTGTGTGTTTGTTTGTGTGTGTCTGTGTGCAAGGGAGAAAACTCCTGGTACCCCGTCTGTGTTTCTCTGTGCAGCTCTACATCATAATTACTGTCAATTTGATTAATGTTTTAATAAACTTGATTTCATTTTAAAATTGTCCACTGTCCATTTAATTCACACATTATTTAATATAGTTGACTTAAGTAACACTGATAGGTAATAGTTACCTGTTACAAATGTACACCCCTTGTAAGAGGATTAATAATAAATTAATTAATAAGAGGATTAAGGGCGTCCCATCCCATCGGATTTTCACATGTTATGCTGTAAATCTGAAAAAAAAAAATAATTAATCTGTAAATTATTGATTATGATAAATTGAAATATGAAATGTGAAAATGACGTGTATGAAAATATGAAAATGACGTGTAACAGTTTTGTTGAATAACAATCGACAAACATCTGAAAAGCTAACCTTGTACTTAGTTATATCTAAAACACAAATGAAGGAATGTATATCTTTAATGCAACAGGAGATCAGATTGATTCTGATTAATCTACAGGTTATGATGAGTAAGGAAACCTGTTTCTAGTTGTGTTTTAGTTAATATTTCTTATTCAGTTATAAAACATCTTGTCTCAGATAAGCTATACAATTATTTACACATTAATCTGTACTGAATTTACCACGTATATTCATAAAAACAGGCTCAAGAAATTCAAGATGGATTGTGTGCACATGTATGACGTAATGCCGTTTATCTTGAATTATTAAGCTTTATTCGAGTGCCACCTGATGGATAAAGAGATGTTGTGTATTGTATAAATCGTTTGGTCTTGTTTGAAAAAAAGCTTTTACATTATATTAATATAATCTAGTGTTCGATCAGTATCTCTCTCTTCTTATTTGTTTCTTTATTTATTTTGATCACATCATTCGTCCACAAAGTCGTCATACAATAGAGCCGTAATTGATTGTTGAGTTTCCTTTTCATCACAAGAGGGCGGTGTCGCACTGTGCCATGTCTGCCATTCTTCGTTGTCGTGGATTAGATTAAATTACCTGCAGCAGCCATCGCGGTGTTAAAATGACATTCCTTTAAATAACTTACCATCTGTGTAATTTTCTTTGTTAACACAAAGTTAAATGCTCCACATTTGTCATGTTCTGCTCAAATGTTTCCCACTGAGCCAAAGTGTCTTTCTAATGCGCTCGTCTGTTTCATATTATTAATCTTACCCGATGTTGTTTGTATGAAACATAACAACATAATTTTTTTTGCCTTTTTTCTTTCTTTTTCATTTGTACCAGAGAATAGATAAATAAATTACCCTTGATGCTGGAGCAGACAAAGTGAAATGTGGCCTAAGTGTTGATAGAAGGTGGTCTTATAAAGCAAACAATTCCCTCCACACTAAATGAGGTTAGAGCAGACAAACAGACTTTTAACCTCTGGCATTAGTCAACCCTCCTCATTTGAGCATGAAACCTGAGTTTAATATGTAATTTTTGCTGAGGAGTTTCTCCTCATTAATTTTCTTTAAATAATTAAATTAAATTAGCCTACACAAGAAAGACCTACAAGATTTACAAACTATGAGATTAAGTACAACGAAAGTTTGAAGTTTATTAAGATTACTAAAAATGAATGTAATTGGTGACAATAAATTCTGCAAAATAATAGAAGTGCATACAATTTTACATCATTAAACTGTGGTAATATAAAGCAAAGCATACTTCAATGAAGTGAATCAAACAACACTGATCCTGAGACCACACCTGTCTACAAATGTGGACAACACAAATCTAATGTCTGCTAAAGCAATGCTCTGGTTTCCCAACAAATGTGAGGGGGAGGCGGTCTAGATGCTTCCTAAGTTTAATAGACCACACTGTTCAGTGACAACTGATGGATGAATCTTATCAGATCTCGGCCGCTCCTTCTCTGATAATCCCTCAGCCTCACACCACAGCCCTGTGTTACACAGATTTCATTCTGACCACCATCATCTTCCTCTTTGCATGCTTTTTTTAGTGTCATCAAAGAGAAAACATGACAAAACGTATAATCTAAGATGTATCCGGGTTCAAATGTTTACCTGGAATTAAAGTGATCACAAGATGTTTTGGCTCAAAGCTCAGGAGATGACAGACCACATACCCCTTGAACTTTTATGAACGCAGAATATTGCCCAAGCAGGGTTTATGCACGATATCACCAGCCAGCAATCCAGCTATGCACACTGATTACCTTTACAGGCCTTCTGTGGAAAATATTAACCTTTTGTGTTAATGATGAATCTTTTGTGAAACCTCCTCACGGATGAATAACACAGTGGGAAGAAAGGACTGTCCAAATATTAAAATAGGTCTAACAAGGGCATGACTCATTGGCACCCATATACCACTCAAAAAAGTCTGGAATCCAGCCAGATTTACATGAATATGCAAACCTGAGCTATCTTCTCAAATGACCACTTATGTCCTTCTCAGGGTGATAAGGGGTGTCCCAGTCTTAAAGGGACAGTTCACCCGAAAATTAAAATTCTGTTGTCATTCATTCAGCCAGCTCATAATGTTCTAAACCTTTTATTTGGAACATAGGAGGAGAAATTTTAAACAAAGTTGATACTTCTCTGTTTTCCATACAATAAAAGTGAACAGTGACTGCAGCTGTCACTTCCCAGCGTTCTGCCTAACATCTCTTTTTTGTGTTCCACATGAAAAAGAAAGTCAAATGGGTTTAGAACAACAAGAGAATATGTGACAATTTTTATTTTTCGGTTGAACTGTCGCTTTAATTAAACTTTAAGCCCTGAATACTCACTTCATGCATCAGAACAGTTACTAAAAATAAACAAGCTGAAATTTCAAAAATCAATATGCAGTGAACCAGTCTGTGCCACCACTGTGACCTGCAGGAAGCCTGGGAGAATGTTTGCATTCAGCATTCTTTAGCACCTGGATTGCCCAGACCCAACAACAGAGATCTTCGCTCTGCTGTTGCAATGTGCATCCATCGTTCAGAGAAAGCATCTGAATGC
>JAZGTK010018016.1:0-12033 GCA_036877625.1 Ambastaia sidthimunki
AGTTAAAACGACATCAGTACCTCATGTGTACAAAAGTGTGTTTGTGACAATGCACAGAAAGTTGTACTCATAGTAATCTTGACCCATATTTACATTTACGCATTTGGCAGGCGCTTTATATCCAAAGTGACTTAGAGACCATTTTGCAACTTTTCTTGCTACAGTACATGTTGTGGTATGGGCATGTTCCAGACGGGATCCAAACCCACATTTTGAAAGTTTCTAGGTTAGCAAGCACCTTAGCAAGCTAAACCACTCAGTTGACGCACATATATTACACATATTAATCCACATATCTCTGCAAACCGCAGTGTGACGTTTTTACCAATGTGTGATATCTCAGAGCCCTGCTGTATTTTTTTAAATTGAGCCCTGAATACAGTTGCAACCTTTAGGCTGTCATTGTTTGCCTTTTTTATTGGACAAACAGCAGCGATCACAATAGCCGGGCACAAACAGAGTGCTGTGCTCAGGCCGGGCTGTCTGGGGTTTCAACTGTTTGAGTTTCTCTTGATCTCTGTATCTGACCTCCAAATAAAACCTGTCGAAGGCTAAACGTCTGACCTAGCATCGTGAGGACAGAGATAACGATCCATAATTGTCCAGGAAGAGAAGGTAAGTGGAGGCAGGAAACACAGATTAGATCTTGTGAGAAGTCTGGTGGTTTTCTTTGTGCCAAACCATCTGCTGCACTAATGTTCATGCTACTGTATCTACTT
The DNA here is from genome assembly GCA_036877625.1 of Ambastaia sidthimunki. Lineage (NCBI taxonomy): Eukaryota > Metazoa > Chordata > Actinopteri > Cypriniformes > Botiidae > Ambastaia > Ambastaia sidthimunki. The sequence goes on from JAZGTK010018016.1 coordinate 720, forward strand.
CCAGAGGATAAAATTCATTTTGAATTTGAATTTTGAAGTTTTAACAGCTGATCACTAAAGGTCTCCCATAATGGTGATAAAAGATGTAAGATTGTGGGGGGGGTTTGTTTAAGTGAAAATAAAGTTGTGTGTTTTAAATAAAAAATAAAATTGTCTGAAGTCGTGTCCACATTTTTCAATCAAACAGTTATATTAAAGTTGCATGTAACCAGCAAAGATTGAAACACATGTTTTAGTGCAATGGTTTGTGACTACCTCTGAAAGGGGTTTGAGTAATTGTATGAAAGATTGTTTTGGACCCAGTTTGCATTTAGCACTGTCCACTTGAACATGGATCGAAATGCATCTCAATGCCAAGTATAATAGATACATTAAGTTGACCTTTAATAAATACGGAAATAGTATAATCTCCCTTTAGTGATTCTGTCTGCAACACAAGCCCATTTTCTTTCACTGTTTTGGTTCATTATGAGTGGTTAAAGTTGCTGTCTTACCATTGTCTCCTGATCACCAACTGTCAGTTTAACCAGAGAGCAGAGGCTCCGCCCATCTCTTTTGTATTATTCCATTGGCTGCCTGTGGATTTAGAAAAGCCTACATAACACCGCATAACAATGGTACTGCGGGTTTAACTCATTGTCTTATTTCAATACGAGATTAACTTGAAATTTTGGCTCTCCACAAAGTATTCACTCTTTGATGGCTCTTGTATGTCATCTCGCATTGTTGTTTGATGGTGCTGACCTCTTCTTTTTTTAAACTACTGCTTGTTTTTGAGCTTTTGTTGGGCATATACCTGTAGTAGTGTAGCCCTATAGGAAAGAGAAATAGTAGACACAAGTAGACGTGTTTAGTATTGTCAGTATGTCAGAGAGTTTCTCATGTGTTGTAAAAACACCTAACTTAATAATTGCTGTAACTAAATTCAACCTTTTGTGTTATTTTTGCTCTTCTGCCCACAGCTGAATTTAGTACACTTCTTAATTATGGGGATATTTTTGAAATACATCCACCTAACAATACAGGTGAAATGTGTCAATAGGTAGGCGGACAAACACAACATACCTGTTTATTCTATCCTCCCACTCATTTCTCCCTGATGTCCTTTTTGCCCATGATATGGCTACACTTCCTGTAGCCATAGAAGCCAATTGGAGCGCAGCATTCCATGCATTATAGATGAGGCTGGCAGCACAGAATACTGTGAGATCTGTCAAAAACATGAGCATGCAGAGAGCTCATTGCTCAGAAGTGCTGTATGTCTTTTGATTGAGTTGAAAAGGCAGGATTGTGTGGGAAGTATATGTTGAGCACTTTTACAAAGCGACTTCTGATTTGTGTAACCTGTTTATGAGTGATGTAACAACAGCCTTGTGTTAATCATGCATTATATGGGCAGTCCATATGGAATGCATTTGTGATTTTAGTGTGAGAACCAACAGATAGGAGTTTATCACAATAATGCTATAGTGTTGTGCCCTATTACAGTAAGAATGTTTGCTTGAACCACTGTAGAAAGATAGCTGTCAAAACTATCCCTATAGTTATATAAACTAGTAATTTTGGTAACATTATATTTTTACATTTCTACGTTTAAGTACAGTGTGCTCACCAAAATTCTACTAATTCTATTCTACAAGTTCAATTCAAACTAATTTCATGCAAAATATTTATGAGAACATTTAAAAAATTTGATTGATTTTGAAACATAACCCAGATATTCTTGGGTTTTCATGAGAATTGCCTACATGAAAGGCGTGTGTGTGTGTGTGTGTATTATTTCTGTAGCGGAGGAGTGCACATCCTTCCATCACAGTGTCTCCCAGCTGTGTCCAGAATTAGACTTTGATTACTTACTCTGCCATAGCAGCTCTACCATTTGCATAACTCTCTCGTTCTCCTTCTCTCTCTGTCCCTCTATCTTCTCTCACTTCCTTCAGTTTTCCTCACAATCTACAGCATAGTCAGCATGTTTACTGAAGTCAGCATGTTACAGTAAACAAAAATTGAACTTCCACGGATAAAGTGAAGCCTAACCTGATACACAGAAAGAAGGTGCAATTGTAGTTTAAAATTGTTGTTTAATGGTTCTTAAGTTTATCAATGTAACATCTTACACGAACCATGTTTTGCTATATAAATTTCTTGAGTTGACTTATTGTATGGTTGATTGGAGGGAAAATGCTTGTTTTAATATATTTCCTCTACAATTTGTTAGCAGATGTTTGATGGAATGGAGTCTCCATTCATTTATAAATGTTTGTTTTGCTCATGGTCTGTAGGTGGCACTGTGATTTCTGTTTATTTCTGTTGACAAGCGTTTGGTGGTGATTGGAAAGATTATGTGTTGTAAATTAACTCTGATATCTTAAAATATGAGAGATTGTCTGTGTACGGCAGCATGCTTTTTACACATATACCTCACACTTTGTGATGTTGCTTAAACATACTCTCAAAAAATTATTCTACAGTGTATTTCTATAAACATTTCTATTCTATAAACATTCTATACTTACATCACAGCCATAAAAGCTAAATACCATTTTCATTTTAAGAATTTGCAACATACATGCATCATAACAGAATATGCAATAATTTTGTAGATAGTGTTAAATTCTCTCTCTCTATCTCTTTCTCTCTCTTCTCCCCCTCTCTGGGTAGATTTATGCCTTCTGTCTGACTGAGGGTTTTCTAAGACTCTATGGCTCCCAGTTGGGTCATTTGTTAGAGCTGAAGGTGGACTCACTCTCTCATAGGGATGCTCACCTCTGTTTATTACTCACTGTGCTAGTTATGTGCTGGCTCAGAGCTAAAGACTCTGCGAGATTTATGAACTTCATTCTCTTCTCCTTTTGAATTCAGTGCCCTGGTACCTTTGAGCTTCCTCTGTGATTCAATTTTAAAATGGTTAAAAATGAATGACAAATAGTTTATGGCAGCCATGTTCTGACGTGGCACAACTTTTACCCTTTATTTTATCATCTCCTTTCTCTCTGATTATCAGTTTTGCTATAGCACATTATCAGGGCTCAATTTCTCATGTCAGTCTAAGATGCAATGTCAATGTCCCGCAAAGTTCTTTGCATGAATTGAATCAAATTGAAAGCAGCTTGACTCAGTTCCTCTTACACAAGAGAAGCATTCAAAGGTGTGAGAAGTTGTTGTGAATGGAAAAGATGGAAGCCTCCTGAGATGAGCCATCAGCTTGGGACAGGAAATCGCTCTAATGGCAGTGAAGCCCAATTACTGCCACATAAGTCAGAGTGTGTGGTGCTTATAAATGTACCCAGAGAGAAGAACGCTGGTGTTAAGTGAACAGAATATGAGCATGTTCTGATGTCTGACTCAGGGGACATGTGGGTGCTGCTTCTGTTCCTGTGAATCATTCATCCTGAGGGCTGCAGAGTTTCTGGAGAAAGAAATGTCTGCATACACACAGATTGTATAGAACAATGTCTAATAACATCACCCTGAATGTTGTTAAGATCACCCACCTGTCTCTTCAGCCTGTGAGAGTATTTTTGGTTTCTCAGGTCAAACGGAGGAAATTATGAAGAACACACAGGTAGGAAGGACAGTAACACACACACACTTAACTACCATGGCAATTTATTCATTTATCCATATCAGCACAGTTTCACCATGAAGCTAAAACACAAGCTGCTAAGGAACTTTGACTTACCGTATTTGTACACGTTGCTCTCATTTCAAAACTAAAATATTTTCCATTGGTAAATATTTAATTTGGCAAAAGACATGCAAGAAAATGCTTCAAAATAATTAAGCTATGACTGTTGATCATCACACAAAATAACTGAAATTCTCAATTTGTAATTCACTTAATTCTGTTGCAATTCTGTTGTTGTGTTTCTTCTGTGCACCACCAGAGGGTGCATTCTGCACAACTGAGTGCATTTGAGCTGCTGCCTATCTTTTTCACACACGCACGCATACACACACACACACACACACAAACACACACAAACACACTGGGAGAAGATGTGAGAGATTGTTACAGTGTTTGCCAGGCTCTGCTAATACATACACTTAGGAATGCGGCGTGCTGACCACACATGATGTGATGACAGGAAACACAGTGTGTGTATTTGTGGGTGGGTGTGTTGGTTTTCACTGTTATGGAGAGTGACAAAAATCAGCCCGGAATAACCTGTCACCATATTCCCTGCTGTTTGACTTCTATGTGGTGTTGTGGTGTGTGTGTGTTCTTGTTTTTCTATCACTGTAGGACCAGATGTCCCTATAAGGTTTGGAAAAGTCACGTAAACATACATTGTGGGAATGCAGGGCCAGCTATAGGTCCCCACAAAAGAAATTGATTATTTAACCTAAACATTTAACAAAAATTAAACATTAAAAATAATGCTTGACTGAAATGTAAAAATGCATTTCTGTGAGGTTCAGGCTGTGGTAAGGTTTAGGGGACAGAATATACAATGTACAGTATAAAAGTTATTGTGTCTATGGAAAATCCATATAAAACAGAAACCTAATGTGTGTGTGTGTGTGTGTGTGAGAGAGAGAGAGAGTCAGCTATGGCACTTGTCATGGTAAAATCGGTCCCTGCATGTGGCCTTGAAGTGAAATTAATGAAGCTTGTGACTCTAGTGGTTACGGGACAATTAATCTCTATGGGAACTGACCACTCCTTTTAAAGAACACAGATCTTATATGGTCTCATTGAAATTTGAGTTTAAACTTTCTAAATTTTATAACAGTGTTTAAGTGCCACACAAAAAATGATTTTACTGTTTACAAACATGCTGTATTTTACATTTTAATGAGTTGGCTTCTTACCACACTCAGCACACAAGTACCTCATCTCATCATTGTCTGTGTAAACTGGTCCATTCATTTGCATTCACAGAGACAACTGACTGCTAGCGGTTTAGAAACATAAACGAGTGAAATAGGCTTTGTCTCTTCTACTGCAAATAACCTCACATACACACACAGACATGCTCTCTCTTTCTCCTTTACACACACAAACACACACACACACACACACACACACACACAGGGGCTTTCTCTCGCTCTCTCTCTCTGTTTGTCTCTGAGCCCTTATTGATGTTGAAATGTCACACAGGGACACATCTCTAAAGGCAAGACAGACATCACATGCCTCATCTTTCATCCTTCTGCTCCATCTCTTATTCTTCATCACTGTTGAATCTATCTTTAATGAGTCTGTTGTCTGAGCACTGAGTTGTCTGGTTTATGTAAACTGAATGTGGTAATAAGGGCTCATTGGCTGATACTGGTTATGCATGTACAGCGGAACAAATATCTTTCTCGTTTTTATTTCACCTTTACCCTAATCAGCTGTGTATACACACCAACATGAGGATTTTCTGAATATGTTTTGTGTGTGTTTTACAGACGGCAGGATTACCACGTGCCGACATCCCCACTCTGACACTGAACTGGTGTGACAGTCACCCGGTCAGCTGACAGCAAATACTCGCCTCTCATTGGCTGCTTATTGATCAACATATACAGCTCTAAAAATAATCCAGAATGGTTCCTTAGGCAGGGGGTGTCAAAGAGAGAGAGAGATGGGGGAGAGAGACAGAGAAAGATAATGAGAGAGAGGGAGTAAAAGTTATGTAAATATGCATAAATCAGCATGTTTGTGTTAGAGCCAAAAATGCCACTATTTAGGATTTTCTAGCATAGGAACATAATGTTACAAGTTGTTTATATCTAATGTATATATTGTATGAGAAGCATGAATGAAGCTAAAGGTTCATGTGAGCACACATTATATGAGTCACATGCATGTAACATGCTGCAAACAAGTCAATGCTTAAGAAGGCGGTTCAGCATGCATGGGGGCATTTTGAGACCCAAAACTGCATTAACTAAAGTACTGCACACATACATACTGAAGTAGGTCACAAGAAATACTCTACCGAATGCAGTGCACAATTTCAGATGCAGCAACACTGTCTTGCAGTGTTTAGCTTCAACCCTGAATTAAATAGGGGTGTAGCAATATTTAAAACTGAACACACCCCGGCCCCCTGCTACCCTGACCCAGCCCTGACTCATTACTAATCAATATATAGCACATTTGTCACATTTATACATGAATTCATACTTCTGTCTTTAACATACTGTAATATATATGATGTACCTCAGAAGATAAATGAAACATTGTTCTATCAGGAGTTAATCTGCATCTTTAATGCATTTTCACAGCTTTAAAATGCCTGCGTTTAACAAAACTATGGTGAGCATTGATGAAGTTTTACTAACTGCAGAGTAGTTACCGATAGCATATTTCAGCAAGTGTATTCAATACTATTATGACTTTAAAAGTGAATCTAGTGTTCTTTAATATTGCTGGTGCCATGCCATAAATCGAACCGTGTCATTGGTATATCGTTACAACATTATAATTAAACTAATCAAGAAAATCAAGGTTTGAAGTAGCTTTTTGATTAGTAGCTTTTTGTTCTGTTCATTAGGACAGTGAACTGAATAACCCTGTTCTGATGGATGACTCTGTCGAGGGGGTGATACAAATAAGCAGTGTGCATACACTAAATAATGCAGTGCACTACAGTGCAATACGTTACTGCCTATGTTGTGCACAAGGTTTTGTTTTACTTCTGATGCTGCCTTAGAAGTTCAGCTGTAGGCAGTAGACAACAATGTAGCTTAGGTTTTGGATCATAATTATCATGTTTTTCATTGACAAACATTGAGTCACATATTGATTGATTGTGTGGAATGTTTTTTGTATTGGAGAACCTTTCATTAATAATACATAAACAGATGTAAGCACAATGAAGTCTCTCGGTACAAGCAATGATCTGTAGTATTACTGTAGTGTGGACTCTTAATGTAAGGAGCTGTCCATTCAGCACCACACCCCACTCACTACAGCAGCACACTGTGGGTTTCCTCATACATTTACAGAACAACTATTACCCAGTAATAGATTTGTGGTTGCCGACAAAGGTTAAAGATGAGGGTTTCATCCGGAGGCTGTGGATGTTGTATGGCCGTGACTCAAATGCTGGCCTCAGCCCTTGCACACTTTAGTAATATGCACTGTTTCACCGTATAAGAGGATGACTCATGTTGTCTTTACAATTCAATCGGTAAGTTCAATTCAACAGGGTAAGTATTTTAACATTGATAAAAATACACACCTGTACAACATGATTTTTAGGCATTTTTATCAATGGTTCATTTTAGTTTATATAGTAAATTTCCTATACTAGTAAGCATTTTCAGTCACTTCTATGAGTTGCATTTAACAATAATTGATGATGCTTTGTATTTAAAAAAACAACAACATTTTCCATGTTGTACAGTTAAGTTGCTAAAAGCTCCTGTGTGTAGTGGTACATTAGTCTCTCAGTATGCCATGTGTTTCAACTCTCCAGTTTCCCAGAATCCTTATTTTTGCTTTGAATTGAGTGGTCACATGTATCCTGCAGTGGCACACGTCTGTTAGCTTGTGTTAATGTTGAACGGTGTCTGTGCAGTGCCATTCTATGTGTAGTTATTAGTGTTATCAGTGTGTGAGTGTGCGAATGGGGAGTGTGGGTTTTGTTGAAGAATTGTGGGCATTTTCCTGGAAAGACTCTGACTCCTCAGTACTTGCTAAGCTCATGCTGAGAATTGCGTAATTAACAAAAATGTCAAGATCTGCATCTGGCCAAAGACCTGAGAAAGTCTGTGAAAACTTGACACTGAGTAAAATATCTATGAAAAAATCAGCATATTAACTCCTGAAGGGAAAACAGTACCATTAATATAAAGGAGCAAAAAGCATCATATCAGTGTTTTTGAACATAGTATTGTACATATGGTAATTTACATTTATTCATTTGGCAGACGCTTTTATCCAAGGCGACTTACAGTGAATTCAATGTATACATTTTTATCAGTACTTGTATTCCCTGGGATTGAGCCCACAACCTTTGCGCTGCTGACGCAATGCTCTACCAGTTGAGCTACATGAACATGACATCTAATGACATGTTTTTTGAACACATACCATTTTATACCACTTTGGTATACTTTGGTATCATAGTATATATCAAAGTATCATATATTACCATCCTTTACCATCACAGTACCATAGTGTGATTGACTAGTTGTCCAACAATCAACTAGTCAATTAGTGAGGTTGCTTAGTATTTAAGGATATTTAAGGGTGTTGCAATTACAGCTGTTTTATTTTTACAATTAACTTTACAATTTTGAAATGACTTGTAATTCATTGTTTAAATCATAAGTTTTTCACTCACCATACACAGGTTTATTCTGAGTCACAGTTGGTGTGCTGAAACCTCTATAAATATTTCACAAAGTGCAGTGTACCGAAACATTTGTGACGTTTGTGCACAGTAGAGAAAACCCTTCATACTGCAACATTTGAAACACTACAAAGATGGAAAGCAATCTGAACTCACAGTTGCTACAGCCATTAAAGCATGACTCTTGTTCACCACCTTTAATATTTAAAGACAATTACTGCTGAACATTAACTCTGTTGTAAACAATGTTTACAGCCTAATCCATTTTTGTGAGGCTATGATGGTTTGTGCAATAAAAAGCGCTCAATATTGTGTAGGCTATTTATTTGTGGAGACTGTCTCAGTCACTCTTAAAGCTGCATTTATCATTCATAATATTTATTAGAAATTAGGCTAATTCGTGTAGGTTTGTAATTTCACCCTGAACCAGCCCAATTATATAGGGGTTCTTTAAAAAGATTTTACCCAAACATTTTTTTCATTAATTACTTACCCTCCAAATCTATATGATATTTCTTTCTTCTGTGGAACACAAAAGAAGATATTTTGATATCCATACAGTTTTGTGTCCATACAGTAGAAGTCACTGGGTGCCACTGTTATGTGGTTACCAGCGTACTTCAAAATCTCTTCTGTTGTGTTCCTCAGAAGACAAACATACAGGTTTGGAATAACATGAGGGTGAGTAAATGATGGAAGATTTTTTGGGAACTCGTCCTTTAAGATCACACTAGTTGAATTTGAAATGTATTTTCTCACTATTTCAATGTTGTATTGTGTATTTTTTGTGAGGGAATGTATACAGGCTGTGGTTTAGGTCAGTGGGGTTTGGTGTAAGGATGTGCGTAGGTTTATCAGTATTCCACACTAGCTTTTCTATGCATGCTGTTAACATCCTGCCCACACACACAGTGTAAAACAGGCGTTAAAATGCCGTCTGGGTAAGCACCTAGTTAGGGTTGGGCAAAAGCCATAGTGTGTGTGCATTAGCAGATTAAGATCCCCAGCCAGTGACTGTGTCCTAAATGAGGCTGACAGGAAACCGACAGGTCTTTATAATCTCCCAACAACACCAGAAGACACCCCACTGAAACCCATCTCATCTGAGCCCCCCCCAACCCCAGCAACCTCAGCTCACTAGAGGAGACAGTCACAGCTAACCAAACAATGCCTCATGTCTGAGAAATGAGAGAGNCATCTGAGCCCCCCCCAACCCCAGCAACCTCAGCTCACTAGAGGAGACAGTCACAGCTAACCAAACAATGCCTCATGTCTGAGAAACGAGAGAGAGAGAGAGAGAGAGAGAGAGAGAGGAAAAGCTGCAATGAGCATGCTCAGTACTGCTCTCGGCTCAGCGACTGCAGCTTTTAACTGCAGCGGGGAATGAGAGAGAGAGAATCAGAGAACACAAGCGACAGAGAATCGATTGAACAAGTGCAACAGTGAAAGAATGACGGTGAACAGGCTAATGCACTCTGTGTCTGCAACTTCATGAAACGCCAGTCGCGTGTCTCTGTGTGTGTGGGTCATTTATTTCCTCAGATTTACTTCCATCTGACACGCACACGCAGTGACAAACCGTTATGACACCCATTTTCAGTAGAAATTGGTGAGACCGGCCACAGGAAGATCAGTCTGGCAGCTTAATACTGATTGGGACTGACAGGATTGTCAGGCGTTCTGTTAGCATTACAGTTAGCTCGGGTGAGTTTGTGGGTTATCGGCTCTCTGAATGGGACGGCACAGCGGGAAGTGCTTTTTGCTCAGCGGCTGCCCATCACCAACATGCAGCCTCACCGGCCGCAGCCACCTGATGCCGTACCCAACACTCTGTCAGTGTCGCACCAATGAGAGGCTTCAAACTCGCCTGGTAAGACAGAACGCTTGCGTGAGTGCAGAGCAAGTGAGTGAGATTTTGGACATTGAAGCAAAAACCCTGCAAAGGTGTTTGAATACTGCGTAGTTCCTTTACAGTGTGTGAGATGGAGAATGAATTGTGTGTGTGTGTGTGGGTGTGTTTTTATAAAAGAACACTGGGGTTGTTTTGTGGCTAATTGTCTTCTGCGTGTGTGCGGGCCTCATGTTTTGTAAAGTCTCATTGCATCTGTCTGACTCGTCACGTGTCATGGCATGCGGCCAACTGCAGTGCCTCCCTATTTTTATTTTTTTATTATTACTCTTCCTTATTTCATATTTTGTTCTTTTTTGCACCTGTGCCTCTTTTTAACTTATCTCTCTCTGCGTCTATCTTTCTCTTTTTCTCCCTCCCATCCTGTGCATGTGTTTGTGAATGCGCCTCAGTCATGTGGTAGATATTTTTAGCTGCAGATCACAGCATGTAGCGCTGAGGAGAAACTAGCAGCAACGTGCAGTCTGTTTCCTCTGCATACACACTCTCACACTATGCAAGCTAGCCTTTTCCAGTTTTCACTTTCTTGGATCTTTCCCATAGGAAAGGAAAGAAGAAATATCATTTTAATATCTCAAATTGTTTCTCATAGGTGTCAGTGAGGTTAAATGGAGAACAAACTGTGTCTTGAGGAAAATACTCCCATGAGAAAATAACCCTCTAGTTGTGTCTCCTCTAGTTTCCAGAGGTCAAAGCTGCGTCTCACTTTGTGCTTGTTAAAATCTGTGATCAAATATTGATATTTTAATGTAAGCTCAAATACTTCTCATCAAATTGTTCCAACATCATAAAACTGACTATAGTAATGCCTTGTTCAGACATATTGCTACTCGCCCATCGCTCGTTGCTTTCTCGCTGAAATTCCACACGCTCAGTACTGGCTCAGCGGTGGTTGCCATGGCTTTCCGCTTGTTTACTTTCCACTGCAAAAGTGTCCGCAGAAACCGAAAAGTCTGGTGTCATGGTGTTCAAGCGGTAACCCTCTGGGGAACGCTCTGCTGACATCAACTGTCAATCATCTGTATCCAGCGTTCCCATTGGTAATCGCTTTACTTGCATCGCTGCAAGTTAAAATAATTTTATCTCAGTACTCGCCCACATCACATCGCTA
>JAZGTK010018017.1:0-12032 GCA_036877625.1 Ambastaia sidthimunki
CCGTGGTTCCTGTTTGTTCGAGAACAGCCCGTTAAAAGAACCACAGAAGGTTCTCCTGAGTGGGGGATGCATTAGCAATGAGCGAAACCAGGTGGTAAACTTCTCTAGTTTAATTAAAATCCCTTAATTCCAGCGTTTGAACCCCAGGCTGTATTTCAGGGGCGAACAGGAAGCAGTCCGGCAGCTTCTCTGTCTGGATCTGACACACGGCCCCCTGTTGACACGCACTAATTTTGATATATACGAGCAGATGAATCTCTAATTACGTTTTGGCATGACTCTGAAGTTACTTAGCAGTGCACTTTATTATTTTTACACTGACGCTTTAACAGTAACGGGCCGGGGTGTAAATTAGGGCAACCCCCCCTTTTTGTCTTTGGATTGGATTCTTTCTCTGTGATGAGGCCAGTTTGTTTTTTTTTTCCACTGAAACCCATTGATACATTTCCTGTTTGTGAATTGCTACAGTTTTAGTACTAAAGACGACACCATCAATAAGATGTCAGCAAATGCACTGATTTTTTTTCTGTTTTGCTGTCCATGTGAACATCTTTACCATCACTGGTGGCTTTAAAAGCATGTTTTGTGAATGTGGTTTTATTGCATTTTCTTTATAATGAACCTTTTTTTTGTTTTGTGTAAAATTAAGCAACAGCATTTAAATCATTATTTACTAAAAAACTCTTATTTTTTTACTGTAAATCTAATTTGTGTGCATTAAAAATGGTTTATCACACACATCAGCATCAAATGCTGATAAACATATTTGACACCTTATCTGATATTTGCATTTGGTCGTAAACTCATAAGTACAGAATTTCTATTCCAGTATTTTTTTTTGCTTGTATGAAGAGAAACTCTTTGTTTTATCGTCTGTCCAATTTGGTCCGATTTGTTTACAGTTCTTTTTATAGGTGCTGAGAAAACAATTTTGCATTGTGATTTTATTTATTCTCCATTAGCTGGCCAATCAGAATGCTCCAAATTTGATTAGCCGCCCATGTAGGGATCGTCCCTCATGATGTCATTTCCTGTATGAGCTCGCTCACAGAGCCTCTCTTCGCTCATCAACACACACACACACACACACACCTCCACAGCACTGACAATAGCTCACCTGAGATACGGTTTAATTGTTCCTAATTAAAGTTGTACATGAATTGCCTGTAATTAAACACGTGCACAGTTCATTAGTGCTCCCAAAAACAAAAGGCCTTCGTTTGTGTGTGTATAATTGTCATGCAAATGAATCTGTGTGGCTCTACAAGGTGTCTGTCTTTTCCCAAAGCTGCAGTTAGACAGTTCTGCAGTAACTGATCTGCCGTTGTCGTGGATTCCTTACGGATGGGAATGGGAAAATTTTTACCAAAGAACCTCAGTTAAAAATGTTCAGTTGTGTCTAAATTGATTGATTGTTTATTCTGTTGTGCTACATCCTTTAATTGGCTCATTCGAGTGTTTGCGGCATATAGTACGTGATATTTAAGAACACGGTGTAAATTGTGTTATTAGTAAATTATTAGTTTACTTTCCAACGCAGAAAAAAACGTTACATAAAACAATGGCTTTAACATTTAATTGGATCGATGTGTTTAGCGAGAGCTGTGGAATGGGGCATGGATCAAGCCAATAAAGGAAAAAGTCTCATAATTCTCCGACTAATGAAATCTCAACGGGCTTTTTAAAGATAACTAATTAAGCAGAATAGCTGCCAATGAAACAGAATGTAGAACATATCGTCAGATACCTAAAAATCACTTCAAAATGCGGGAAAGCCTGGGAAAACCGCTTACTGCCATCTTGCTGAAAATTACAGAGGAAGAAAGAGTGGACTCTCTGAAGGATTAACACTTAATTACGGCTTAATTAGCATAATTATGCATGCTAATAGCATCTCAAATGGATAGAGGTTGTCGAGAGGATTGAACCATCTGTAATTGTAGGGGATTAATACATCATTTTTTATTTCCAGCATCATTGTAACTCTCTTCCACCTGCAAGTGGCTCTCATTAATCAATTTCACATATATAGCGTTTAAATTTTGGTGCTTTTTTCATGATACATCATTAGGGTCATCCCAACGCAGCTATGAGACAAGACTAATGAGATCTCTGGCGGATCCTTACAATTTAACAAAAGCAGAAAACAGGTGAACTCTCTTTAGAATCAAGATGTGACCTAAACTGAATGTGTTGGGATGAACTGGGAGTTTTGAGATTAACGGAACATGCTGGGAGTAAAAAGATTAATTTGGAAGGTAGAGATTATCTGGGGGAGTGAAATTTTGAGCTGGGAATGTTGATTTTGAACTGGCATTGTAGAGATTAAGCAGAAAATTTGAGCTGGTAGAGATAAATTTGGAGTGTAACATTTCAAAATGGGATTGTAGAGATTTTTAATGTACAATATACTGCTATTATATATCAAGAATAAAACTAAATTTAAGAAAATAAAAATGGGAAAATAAAAAGCATATAAAAAATACATTCAAAAAAATAAAGTGTTAAACGATTTGCATAAATCTTTTACGTAAACGAACCACGTTATCAGTCTGCATTAATTTCCGGGCGTTGTGTCATCTCTGTACTCCATGACTTTAAAAGCATCATTGATGTTTTTTCAGAAGCTGTAGAGGATCTTCTGCTGGTCTGTGTTCAGACACGACAATCGATAGTTCTTTCTGCGGGGAGTGGATCGGCCTGCAGAACTGAAGATGATAAGAGGAAAGGGGAGGGAGAGAGAGGAAGAATTAATCAATGAGGAGTCTTGAACTTGGGAAACCCTTTTCATGTTTGGTATTAAGCTGAGATCTTGCCTGTCGTTTAGGCTCAAGCTCAAACTGAGATGATGGGAGTGGCGGTGAAGGCTGGAGGTGCCATTAGCTGAAGCCAAACTGGGTATTTTTTGCTGTCTGAAATACATTTCAGGGCTTGTAACAGAGTTTTTTATCGTAGGGCAAAATTGTTAGTCTTGTAAATATGTTGTTGTGTAGCATTTCTGTCCCGTTATCGCCATGCTAATAAAAAGTATAATATAATTGTTTTTTAATGTTTTAGTGTTTATATAAGTAACAGAGGTGGACTGGTGACTTGAAAGTGCTGTTAACGAACACTAAGCCACCGAATTAGACACACCCCCTCATTTAAAACCTTTCCCAGCAAACACACAGATGTACACGACATGCGTAGACGTTTGGAGATAGAGCAGGAGACATCTCGATGTTCTTGCACGACTAACAAGAACATCGAGAACACCTCCTGCCTCCCTTTTGTGGTCCGCCCCGTAAACGTGCAAAATGATTGACAGGCGTAAAGCGCCTTAGAGCACTCTGATTGGCTAAACAAAGAATCTGACCGTGTCCGTATTATTGTTTGATGTTTAAAGAGTCTACAGCTGTCATAAAGGCTAGTGTGATATTTCAGAGCATCTATAAAACAGACTCTTTAAAACACCCAATCAGTGCTTTCAGTCCTGGCCAGCGTATTAGCTAAGATGTGCTTTCTGCTCTGACATAAAAGACCGTCGACCCTGTACAGTTTCTTTTGGCTTCTACCCAGAATTCTCTGGGCTCATATTGTACAATCTGAGAAGCCACGATCGGATACAGAGTCGCACAGTGTGTTTAACTCAGCAAAACCTGTATGTATGTAATACAACAGTTATCATATATTATTTAGAGGAACCGTACCAACTGTTTGTAGCTTTATAGAAGTTATTGTATTGCGCTAGGCTTCTAAATAATAAAGAAACAGTCTATTGTGATGTACCGACATCTCAAGGCTCCAGATGTGTGCTTGAAAGCCGACTTTGTGAGCTCTGTCTGGCTAATGGATCATTTGCATTATTGATGAGGTAACCCTGTCACCTCCAACATGGACTTTTAAAAGAGAATAATTTTATGTTAATTAGATATTGATGCCATAATGATTAATTGGCTCCCGTGTGTTGTTAATATGCAGAAGTTGTCGTGTAATGTGCATTTCTAATGACTTTGTATCAGTTTGTTCAAACAAGGGGGAGGATTCGACCCTTGAGCAAAAGCTTTTTAACAGAGAGACTGATGTTCACCAGTGATATCACTGCATCAGAGAAACATTTCTCAATCTTTCACCATTCTGTCTTGGGAATTATGATGGTCATTTGGTGTTTGGAGGTGGTTGGTATTTGTTTTGATCTGCTTGGGGAGTTGCGTCATCAGTAGGACACACACACACACACACACACCTAATTGACACTCCTATCTGTACTGAGGTGGACCAACAGACTGCTCATCCATCTTCCTCTCTGACAGCGTAAAGTGGCCGATTTTGCCCTTTTGATTCACAGATGGAGTAAAAGTGGCAGTCGTTTTAATGTTCAATAAAGTAGAGCTGAAAAGATTTTTTAGCTTCATCATACTAGTACCCCCCATCAGTCCATCAACACACGCCCGTGACTTCCTTCCAGTCAAGCCCACCCCTCTAGCCCACCCATCAGCAGCTGTACTTCAACACCTGCCCATCAGCCCGACCCATCAACACCTACCAACCAGCACACACCCATCTGCAATCGCTCATCAGGACACCCCCCAGAACCCGCCCATCAGCTCCCATCTACCATCCATCAGTATATAACCATCTACACACTGCAGCCACAGCCCCTCAACACACGTCCATAAACACACCCTAAACACACCCATCAGTTCTCATTCATCAACTCCCTCCAATCAGCACCTGCCAATCAGGACACGCCCACCGGGACACACCCACCTGCATTCTCTCATCAGCACACACCCATGAGCCTTTGAGCACATATCAGCCCATCAACGCCCATTAGCACATTACAATGGCTGCCAGTAGCCTGTGCATTAGCTCTTATTCAATAAAAGTGCCCGAATTTTGTCCAAGATTGATCACAAGAAATAAAATCCTTCCACCTCTTTTTTTTTGCCTTTCCTCCAGACCATAATTTAGCCAGAAAAGTGTAACAATTAAACGCACAATACCGCTGACTTATCACATAAAGTAACCCTCTATATTTAGTGTAATGGCTTTGCAAGTGCTAAAATCAGAGATGGAATGTTTTAAAAAGGCTTTATACATTTAACCGCAGTATTTACCAGTTAGTAGCGCTTGCTACAGCATGCATCATAGTTACTGTTGCTCATGGTCAATGTTAGAAATTTGAACAAACGTCTCACCCTAATAATTAAACTTTTCACACTCTTCCATTTGTGAAGACATGCTGTTACATTGTTTCTAAATGATTTTTACCTGTTGGGTGATAAAACGGGTGAAGATTCTCCTAGATTTACATTGAAATAAGGTCAGAACACATCTGCCTAGCAACACCCTAGCAACCAACCCAGAAACGTAGGGGCAGCACCACTTGCTGTTGTGGAAGTTTGTTTTGCTTGAGGTCTGGGCGTATATCGCTTCAGCTTAATATTTGTGGCAAGTTGAGCAGTAACTTATGCCTGTAAAATATTTTAAATGTTTAGTGACACCAGTTCTAAGCTATTTACATACTCTGTATGTAAAAAGACACACCTTTACAATGCTGAGTGTTTGGGGGTCCAACCTTAGAATTTAAATAGAACCAAGTCATTTTGTCATTTATGAACGCTTGCAGCATTTCTGAAAATATGTGAGACAGAGGAACAGAAATGCAACAAGCACAAATGCCTCAAGTCTTCATAATATTAGATCAGAGTGATGATTGATGATTCGTCGAGAGGCCTGCTGTGCTCACCTTTGGTTTTCATTGTTGCAGGTCTCCGGGCAAACGAAGGCACAGGACGGGACCAGGTGAGAGTTAGAGCAGAAGTGACACAATGACTGTTCTGCTCTCTGATTGGCCTGACACTTGCACTCACTCTGAGATACAGCGAGCTGTCTGTCTGTCTTTAAACAGTGTCAGAGAGACAGAGTGAGTGACTGACAGCCTCGCGCAGCACCTGACACCTGTGACAGCAGTACTAGCGTCACACTGTGTGTGTGTGTGTGTGTGTGTGTCCTTGTGGCTGACCATTTATCAGTGCTATTTTTCCACCATTTATACCTGTCATGTCACCAGGACAAACTCATTTGACATGAACCTAAACTGCCTTAAATTGGAGGTTAGTGAGGTCTCATGTGTCCCGTGTGTGTGAGGAGCATTTGCATTGAGTTTGTGTGTATGTCTGGGTTGTCAATTCGTGCAGAACTTATATACACAACCCACACACGCATATATATTGCGCCGATGCATAACACGCAGATTGGCATTATAACGCAATAGGACTAGATTGCTAGTTTTTGAGCAGTAGACTTTGTATATGGCCTACTATTAAAAACCAATAAATATAAATAGTGCTTAGCAATCCTACAATTAACGAAAGCAAAGGAGTTAAAATTTGTGTGTCACTGAATATGGAAAGCCATGTTGAGTGCATTGCATTGTGGGATACAGTAATCTACACTGTGTGCTCACATTGTCAAATGCAGCAGATAAACTAGTTATCCCATGCACAAACATTGCATACATTGCATTGCATTCACAGCACACGTGTTACTGTACGTACAGTAGAAATACAGTACAGTATTACAGTACATTTGAATAATATTGCAAATATTTTCACTCATGTGCGTGCATACGTGCAAATCACGTGTTGTATGTTAAACACACAAGACAGTCAGATGTTACACGCTCCCCTCATTAATGGGCAAAGATAACGGCAAAAGACAAATTTAAACACTTAAAAACCACACACACACAAAGACGGCGTCCATTATGCCTCACGTCAGTTGCGCGTCTGTCTAAACGTTGTCACTGAGATCTCAAACAGATAAACTCCCTTTTTCCTGCGGGATTGTGGGATGACACAGGCAGCCAATTTCCAGCCCTTGATTTGATTGATAAATCCTCAGTGACAAGACTGAATAAAAGAGCCCTATTTGCTTTGATACATATAAATAGGAAATTAAGTAGAAGTATTGTCAGGGTTAATTAGTCCAGAGTGATGCCGGGCCTGTTTGACATACTGAAATTCCAGTAAGTGTCTTACACACACACACACACACTCACACACTGGGGAGCAGTTACCTTAGACTCATCAGTCTTTTGTACTGTTGAGGATCATGCTGTTGTCTTTAACAGACTCAAAATTGCAAAATTGCAACTTAATGTTTATATCTTTTGCTGCTGGTATAATTAAAGACAGACTGTATATTTTTGTTTCAGGTCAAAGGTTGCACAGGAGAAGCTGGTTCGGCCGGTTCATCGCACAAAGCTATCGAATGTAGACACACAAATCATTTGGACCTTTTCATTTTATGTATTATTATTATTATAATTATTATTTTCAGCCGGATAGCTTCCAAACACATGCGTGTGTAATACAACGGCCAGGAGATTCTTCTAAAGTTCTATTTTTGTGTTCCGTGGAATAAAAACGGCCACACAATTCCAGGTTTTACAATGACCAAATATTCATTTTTGGATAAATTACTCCTTTAAGTGTGTGAACAGGGAGACCATTAAACACACAGAAGTTACACAGCAATGTAGGACAGTGACAACCACTGCAGAATCACCCAATCTAACACCAGCCCTGATTCACTTGACATTGAACCCACATTTGTTAGCAACATGTGAGCAGAGAGAGAGAGAGAGAGTGAGAGAGGACTGGAGGCAGAACCGTAAGTCATTACCCGCTGGAAATAGCGCTGTTGAAAAGATAAGCGAAACAATGAGTTCCCATCCCAGGATAAATCTCAGGACTTGCCATGTTATTTTCCCCCTCTTATATAGGGTTCCTGTTATTGAATTTAGCCCTGGATAAATAGAGCTGAATGCTTAGAGCTGTTCACACAGGGTCTGTCACTTTCTGCCACTATGAACCGCTGTCTGATGAAATCCAGGTGTGTGTGTGTGTGTGTGTGTGTGTGAAAGAGAGACAGAGAGAGAGAGAGAGAGAGAGAGAGTGCACAGTAAGTGAAATCCTGTACTTGCTGTGACTACTTGTGAAATGTTACATTAATTATTATTATTTGTTATAATGATTAGTCAGTGTGTTATGTTGCTCTTTTGATTTGGGCAGCAGGCGACCACCTAGCAACCGCTCTGAACACCCTAGCAACACCTGACAATGCAGTAACATTGTGGTGTTGGCTTTTGCATGGACAGATACTTCTGATTTTAATTTATGTTTATTTTGCAAGCTTAACATTCACAGCTCTTACAAAAACATATTGTATTGATATGTATATTAGTAGTAGTTCTCCAAGGTGGAAAGAATTATGATATCACAGGTATAACTATAATATCTGTCCAGTACAACATTGTATTTGCAAACATTTTTTTATTCAAACAAAGATGACAAATTAACTTTATGCACCGTAAATATCACATTTCACTCTAATTCTGTAATGTAATATCACAAAATGTCTCTTGCCTGTGAGAGGTTTTTTACAAAACGTCATCACTAAAAACAAATACACTGAACTTTGTTTCCTTTCCTGTCTGCGTTCAGGAACCGACGGACGAAAACGGACTCGCGTTTCCTGTCAAAACTTCAGGTGATCAGTGTGTTTGATTAAAAAGAAATCCAGTAAGTGTATGCTAATGTATGGATAAGGGTGGAATTGATTTGGGAGTGGCAGGGATGTGATGTAAATGGGGACAGAGGGGGACATGTGACCTATTGAAAAGACACTCGATTCTGTGTCACTTCGCGATCAGACCTCATCACTTAGAGCCGTGTGATAACCTCATAGAAGCATCTGTTTAATTTAGTCATCTGCAGACTGGCCCACGGGCCGCCCCAAACACAACCAGATACACGCACAACCTGTCACAGCAGTAAATATAACTGATCTGTTTAAATAAATGCTTCATGATACAAGTTAACACAAATATATTTGTCCATATTAAAGATTTTGGACCCTACTTGTAGATGTACCGCTATTATTTTAAAATGTTCTGCAAATCTACAACAAAACAGGAAATAAGAAAAACATGGAGGACCTTATAAAAACCCGTTTAAGACTTCCTGTCTTTCATCGAGACCTCAGTTATAACTTTCATTCAGACCGTAAAGACGCATAAAGCTGATTTTTATTGAACTTTTGCAGTATTGCAGTGGCATGAAAACTGTACAGCAGTTCATCTGGTTGAAGCGTCCTGCAGTAATTGCATGATAAAGCATGCAGTCGTCCACATGCGTCGCACCGCTCGCGCAGGAGTGAAATGCAGCGGGTTATTGGAGGGTTTCCGCAACGTTAGCTTAACGCTAGTGTGCGCTGATGTGAACCGACAGCTCGCACGCCCCTCACACCAGCGTGAGTTTTACCATCATTATTAGGAATGACGGAGGAGATTAAATGAGCAGAATCCCTCAGCATCCCTGTTGAATTGATGTGCTAATAGTCTCGGGTAATTAATGGATTAATTTACAACACATCTTAATTTTCGATTGCTGTTTCTGGATAAAGGCATCATTTATGACAGGAATAAGACGATTGTCACTGTGTTTAAGGTGTGTCGGTAACTGCATGTGTTTGTTGTGGGCTACAATTGTGCTAATGTGATGTTAGTCTGTACTGTTATGGTAAGAAATAGATTTAGTCCTAGAATCCTAACCAGGGTTGCCAGATCTTTGCAAAAAACACAGCTCAATGACCAATCAAAGGTAGTCCAAAACTCAAACCCCAAAATATGCCACTTCCATCCCTAAAGTACTTATTTCAGATTCACTGTTATGCGTTACACAATTATTTTCTTAAAAATCAGTGTATAATAGTTTTTAGTACAGCGTTTTCAGGGACGGCATTTAACATTTGACGTTCATAAGTTGACACTCAACACTGAGTATTAAGCAACTCTGTCCATTTATTACAAAACAGAAGTGGCGTTATTTTGTACCCTCACTGCTTATTGAACGTACCTCAATGTGTCTGTACAAAGAGGCGTTTGAGAAATTTGGGAAGCTCTGATAATGTGTGTTTGTTTCCTGTTGCAGCTCAGAGTTGCAGCCGCTCTTTGATCTGTGTGCTAATTAGTGTCTTTCCCCCTAAAGTATCTCTCATTGTATTTTTCATTAATAACAAAACAAAAAAAGATTCGTGTTTGCCATAAGCCTTTTGTCAGCATTTTTGTGGAAGTGCGCTACTCAAAAATACACGATAACTTGTGTGAAACTATGACTGCGACCCCTTTTTCTTTAGACCGAGTGGAGCCCGGCAAAAACCTCACAAATTTCAAAGAGCTTTTTTGTCTTCTGAATGCATTTCTGTTTATTTATGTCGTATTTGTTTAGCCCATAGGCCCAAATATTTACCCCTGCAGTTTGATATTGGCGTTGCTTTTTTGATATTAGCAAACCTGTGTGTTTTTAGAAAATAAAGCGGTAAGATGTGCATGAAATTTTAAAATGCTTTTGAACTGTGTATCCAATCAGATTTAGCAGTCAGAACTATTTATTTTAGAATTTTTGGTGTTTTCTAAAACAAACATTACTATTTATATTCATGTTTTTTAAGACTTTGAACACGATGACTAAACATTGGTGCAAAACTTTCACAAATGTGTTAAATCTCATTTCTCGTTCGGTGTGTCTTTTATATTAGCTAATGTTTTTCAGGCCTCCCAGCATTCCAACCTAGCAAACCGCTAGCTACAAGCCCTTACAAATGGCTACCCTTGGGGTCCTAATCATACGCATTTTACCAGTCAGACCAAAAGTTTGGCCACACACCGCTAATATTTTCTTTTGAAAATGTAAAAAATAGTTTTATTTTGCTTGAGCTTGTTTTATATGCTTAATCGAGAACGCATGCATTTAGTCAAATTAGCTTTTCTGTTTCGCATTCTCGAAGCGTCTCTTTAGAGCTCTGTATCTCCAGACAGCAGTCACAGAAACAAGAGATGTGAAGCTGGAAACAGCCAGAGTCTAATACGAGAGAGCCTTCATTTCTGACAGTGACGCTTTATGCAAAACCTTGTCATTAAAGCTCCTCAATTAGATCTCTCTCACTGTTCAGCAGTGCATTTGAGAGCATTGAGAGTTCAGGATCTGTGTGGGGGGGTCGGATGGTGAAGTGACTAGCTGGTGAAAGGTGGGCTGAGGGGGGCAGAGGATGACAGCAGCGGTTTGAGATAAGCCCAGCTGTCAGCCGGTACAGACGCCGAACCCCCCGATTTTCAGCTCCCTCCCGCCCCCACCCCACTGATAACAATTAGATGTAATTGGACAGTCCGGTGATGTTGAGCAATTTGACTACAGGCGTGGGCTGTGGACCGCCTCAGACGGAGATGACAGCTGATTGGACGAAGATGACGATTAGTTAGACACTCCGGTGAAGGGTCCACTCGCTCTCTCTTTCGTTCAAACTCTGGCGCTCTCATATAGAAGATTCACCATCAAAAGGCTGTCACTGATTTGACTATTCTGGCACACCAGGTTCACTGCTAAGCACACAATCTTTACTTCCTCATTTCAGCAATTGCCATAATACTGATATTCAGAAGCGATAGCGCTCTCATTCTGCCTCAGAAAACTTCTAGATGTGTTTTACAGTACTTATCCAAATATAAACTTAACCCACAGAATGGTGAAAAGGTTACAGTCACTGAAAGATGGTGTCAGAAATTAACTTTTTTCTTTTTTTTTTCCTAGGAATTTTTTGTGCCCGTATTTCAGCACCAGTCACACGACACCATTTGGACTCTTGACATGGATTGTGGGAAAAAACCCGCCCACTTATACAGGAAGAGCTGTCTGACTGACATGTAGAGCAACCAATCAAACCGTATGTCTTATGGGCGGGGTTATCAGAATTTAAATGTAGTTTAGATATTTAATCTAAATGAAGCTTTACTACACAACATGTGACCAAACAGAAATAACAACAAACAGAAATAACTACTAAGACTAAGTTAATATTAATATTAAAACTAATATTAAGTTTATACACACTTATATAAAATATTTGACTTTTTTTTGTGGTGACTCTGAATTAAAGCCTTTAGCATGCTAACATCCAACATAACAGTCATACTGTCTGTAATCGTG
>JAZGTK010018018.1:0-12032 GCA_036877625.1 Ambastaia sidthimunki
TTAGAGAGGGATTCTTGTGTCTTCTGCTTGTGTTGAGAATTGACTGCTTTTCACAGGGGAAGCTGGGCACTCTTCCATCCCGCTGTGTTACCAACTCCTCAGTCTCTCATGGGTTCAGACTACGCAAGCAGACTGTCGCACAAGCGGCGCGAGTGTGAGCGAACGCTCAGTCGGCAGGTGCCCGCAGAGCCAGCCAGGCATTCTGATTGGCCCTCTGAGATCTGTCTTCCTCTCCAGATCTGTAATTAGTGCCAGTCTTCCTCCGGCCCCTCCCCTCACACACTCATCCTAAATACAACTCTGATTTCTTCTCATGCCAAACAGTCTGTGCTATTGAAATCATAATTGTTACTACTTCCTCCTGAGGGCCTGATAAATAATGTGTAAACACCCCCTTTTTTGGTCTGATGGATACCAGAGCAGCCCATTATTAGCTGAATTTACAGTGTACTCCGTGCCACAGCCTCCCTCTGCTCAGCATTGAAGAACGTGTGGATATTAAGGCTCTTTAATATTTTATAGTGCAAAAGGAAACGATTGTCAGGCCCCTGAGCTTCCATATGGAGTTGATGAGCGATCGTTCGTTCTTGTAGAAGGATTGAACTTGATCACACACTGGCCAAAACGCCAATCAATTGCTCATGGAAAAAGTTTTAGAAATCTGGAAATATTTGCTCGGAATTGTCACATTGCAAAGTAAAAAATGGGATCTGATACTGTTTCATGTTAACTTCAAAAATAAATGCGTTCTTTGGGAAGATTAAATCTGTAAATTAAGAATGCAAAAGAACTATAAAATGAAGACTTGAGCACCAATCAATTATACATAGATTTTCCCCTCGCCGTCTTCTCTGTGTTCTCCCTGCCTAATGAGGCCTCATCTTTTTTATAATGCCGGATATGCATTGATTTTTGTCTGAAGTGTTACTTCAAAGCTCGCTGTCAAGGTGGGGTTTTCAATTAACCATCCAGCCTCAAATCTTAAAACAGAAAACTGAATAGCCAAACCGGCTGTTCCCGCAGAGCGTGGCCACATTCAGGTCTTGGGTCTATAATCCTGGATCTTATTTGATGTTCTCTCTTAGATCAGGTGTCCAGGCTGGTGGTTTCACAACCTCTTTATTATGTTTACAGGTGGTACAGTTGCATGCTGGGAAAAAAGTGCAGTCTGGCACCTTTGAAAGAGGAGCTGCGGAAACAAGGGGTGAGTTTGTGCGTGCGTGCGTGTGTGTGTGTGTGTGTGCGTGTGTGTTCTACCTCATAGATCTCTACAGATAAATGAGTGGGCGGTTCTCTGAGACTCCAGGTTAATTGATCTTAACGAGTTTCACTAGCATGGCCTAAAAACGCACCAGGACAGCGAGCGCTAATGGAGAAGATTTCATTAGTTCATTAGACATCATTAGTTTCCCCATCACCCCTCCGCCTGGCGAACCCCCACCCGGCCCCTCTCGATTACCTCTGCCTACAGTCAGAACTCTGTGATATCTGTGAATGAAAGACATTAGCTCTGCTCACAGGTCATTAGTCTGGTGTCAGTCACTCTGTTGGTCTCGGGTCCGATGTGTCTGTCTTCTCATCTGAGGGTGTCGGGCTGCTGCCACCCCTCATTACATTCATCCCTCTCCTGGCTTTAGTCCAGCAGGCAGGGCTGCTTCCTCTTCTCACCACTGTGGCTGTAATTAATATGCTAATGAGATTCTCTCGTTCTTTCCGTCCTCTCACTTTCCCCTCTCTTTTTCTCCTTTTATCTGTTGTTTGAATGCCCTGAAGCTGGAAAGGTCAAACCAAAGAGTTGTTTTTTCTGGAGAGGGTGCAGTGGGTCTTTACTGCAGCCTGTAGTTCACCTCTAAGGCCCATGTATCTGTGTTAAGACACGCCCCCTGCTGTTTGACTGGCAGGTTTTGTTCATAACACTCTGTTTAGGCCTCTGGGAGGGTCTTGTGTCAGTTATACACCCTGCAAATATACAGTTTCACATGGTTTCTATGTCATTCATCTTTTTTACATTCATTTTTACCCTCCCAATTTTTGTGAATGTGCAAAAATCTCTTTTTATTACTGTAATCTGAAACAAATTCTACTTAAATTTTGACTGAACTGATTATTTTATATTTATAATTTAATTTTATGTGACCAAGACATTTTTGACGGTTTTTGTTTTTTCTCCATATTTTGTTTAAACCAAATAATTGAAAATATCCTTGTTTTCTTTTGATCTCTCTCAGGTGCCCAAAGTGACGCACACAGAGTTCTGTCAAGGTCGGACCATGCGCTGGGCCCTGGCCTGGAGTTTCTACAATGATGTACCTGTGCCTGTAAGTTAGAAATATGCCCTGCTTTAGTTTAACAAGACAGTACGGATTCTACCCTAGTTTAGTTATAGAAAGTGCCTGCCTGAGTTTACAGTCAGAGTAGAGTTCCAGCCCTACAGCCAGTCAAGAGTGTCTGGCGTTACAATCAGTAAAGTTTGCCTGTCTTACTTTACAGTCAGAGGAGAGTGCCTGCCATCATTTGAAGGCCGTTAAGAGTGCCTGGCTTAGTTTACAGTCAGGAGAGAGTGTCTGCCTTAATTTACAGTCAGGAGAGAGAGCGCCTGCCTTAGTTTACAGTCAGCACGTCAGCCCTCATGTACGTAACCCATGTACCCTGGGCAGCACAGCCGGTCTGTTTGATGTATTTGTGCATGTGGGTTCACACAAGGAAAGCAACACCTCCTGAATATTCACCGGTCTCTTCTAAATAATGCATCTTCATTCCATCACACACACTTGACCTGTTTCCAGAGGCACGGCACAGCGCGGCCCCTCCGGACAGCGCCGTATCATAGCAACAGTTGCTCAGGTTTGGTGACAGTGCGACACAGTCACGCACTTTGCGAGTAAAAAGAAAAACAGAGCAAAAGCAAAGGAGGTCTGAAGGAAGAAAGAGTTGTGGGATAGAACAAGAAGCCGTCGGATGATTTGTTATGGTCTTTTAGGAGAATTCCCCAATGCTTTTCTCCTCAGGAGCACTTGAGCAGAAAGATTGGCCTACATATCTGTCTGCGTGTCACTCCACTCCACCCTCAGCCGGCACACTGCAGATATCTCAGATGCTGCTGTGGAGCTGTATGGACAAGTCTAGATCGAGATGGTGCCGCTTGCCCACATATTCCGTGCTTTTGTCATCATCTTCGCTCTGTATTATGATTTTGTGTGTCTCTGTGCTGCCCGGGCTTTTCTTCTGCTTCCCGTGTCCGTTTTATCCCCCTGAAGCCAGCTGAACCCCATTAACAGTGCAGAGAAGCCAGATCAATCTCCTTGACAGTTAGATCCTCAATCCAGACATGAAACGTATTGTGAGGGAGGCGGGGGGCAGACTGAGAACTCTCAAAATAGGGTGAGCATGCACGGGATATGAAGGCTGTTGAAGCAGTGGATTTACAGCAGGGGGGCGGAGACTGAGAGGTCAGAGGTCAGCCAGACAGGAAGCAGCACCGGGGGAAACATAAAGCAGGACGGAATAAGCCCAGCATCCGGGGATAACCGCTGATTATTCCGCCACTCGTGTTTAATAATTAAATAATGACCTTTCAGCTCCTTTCAGGTGAAAATCCCTCGTGGTTTTAGTGTTTAGAAGCACTCCAGACACACGAGGAAGCTCAGTGTTAAGAGCAGGAGCTATTTTATAAATCAACTCAACCTGCTTAAAGCAAATGGGTCTCAGATAAATAATGGACAGGACGGAGGGGGTTATAATTCACTGTGGCGAGGGGCTGAGAGCAGTGCATTTCTCTGATTAAGACTGATAGAAATTAATTAAGTGAGAGAGTATAGATCGCCATGTGTCTGTCTCCACCCATTATTTGCTCAACAAAAATACACACAATGGACAGTGATGCTCTGAGCTTCAACCCAAGACAGCAAAATGTTCTGTAGATGCTCCTGTTCTGATATTTTGTTTCAACACATTGTTTTGTCACAAGCCATAATATTCTGTAATATTCATGGGAATGCAGGTGAAATTGCTTTTGTTCAGAATTTAATTGTTTTGTTTTGTTTGGCAGAGAGACCTTAGCAGAATTTGTGGAGCTCAAAATCAGAAGATGGCGCCCTCTTGTGTTGAGCAAGATCAGATTCGTAGGGAACCGCCTTAATGTTAAATCTCCCGTGAAATCAATATTTGCTGCAGGCTGGTGAGACATGACAGCATTTTACAAACAGAGAAAGAGCCTTCAGTGTAAACACAGGGAGATATTCAGACAAAATATGTGTAGTTGACTGTCTGTAAATCAGACATGCTAAATGCAGTTACCCGTATAGCCATATATGAAGGTTAGATTTCAGTGCTTAACATTGTAGACTATTAGATTACGCCTGGTTCAGTTAGACTGTTGGTGCAAATCGCCTGTGCTTTTTAAACATGGGGCACATAAACCCCCCGAATAATGTGTGGTTGTTTGTTCAGGCAGGACAGGGGCAATGGGGTGTGAAGAAAAAATTCAACAACCGGTAATTGATGCCAGATTAGTTGTGTGTTTTGTCCTGTATTGAAATGACATGTGTATCTAAAGACCATGATATGGTTGGGCAACCTAAATGGTGCCCAATGTGTAGTAGAGACTTCTGAGATAAAAGACAAGGCTGGGAAATAACTGTTTGACCGGTTAGTTGTAAATCCAACACTGATGGATGACTCTTGTATTAAATTCCATTATCAGATAATGGATGTGCTGTGTTTATCACTCCATTGGTTCTCGATGACTCATGTTGTCCATTTATCGGGTCTGACAACAGATGCTCTGTTACAGAAGGGGAGACATGTGATTGAAGCAGTGCTTGAGAGAACCATAACAGTGTGTCTTTTCAAATTGCTTTTTCATAATACAAAAATGTGTGTTGTGCCTTTGTGGTATTTCAGATGCACAGAATTGAGAATGTCTCAGATCTGTTTGGAATGTTTACAATAGAAACAGAATAGGTTATAATTGTACATTTCAGAATAACTCCAACACTGTACTGTTCTCTGAAATCATCATCAGAAAATTATAATCATTCATACCATCATGGATATGACATGGGTGATCTTTCTTTGTGTGATGCTGCCCTCTATTGCCCAAGTTTTACAAATGCTGTGATTTCTAATCTTCAGTAACACGCAATATAAAAATGGCCTAATCACTCCATTTTTTTTTTCTCTGGATCTCTCTCAGTCTCCCCCCTGTAAGAAGAGGAAGCTGGAAAAGGCCCGGAAGCCCCTCACCTTCACTATACTGGGGCCAACATTGGTGGAGTTGCAAACCCAAGCCCCCAGTATTGGCTGCACGGATACAAGTCCTACAGAGAGTGTCTCTGTCTGGCTGGAAAAAATACTGACAGATCTGAAGGTAAGAAGAAAGTAAATGGAGAAATTGAGTGTTTATTTTGTGTCAAGCACTGGTGTTTCCATTAGTTGGGTGAGAGATCGTTACATAAAAAAGAAAAGGCTTTTATTTTTAAAAAAGTTTTATACCTAGTCTTTATTTCAGCTTTATTTACTTCACAAAATATAATGTAACCAAATACTGTTTCTGATCTACATCTACTGACAAACTGATGTAAACCCAATTCAGTTAACTTAAGGACAACCTTTATACACTCCAGTCACTATCTTCTATCTTCCTGTATGTAGGTGCTTCACAAGCGTGTACCATGTGGAGAGGCGGAGCTTAGCCTCTTTTTGACGGCGGTGGAGAACACCTGGGTCCATGCCCGGCAGAAAAGAAGAGAACAGGGTTGGCACCTTCGTGAGCTTCCTAAAGCACAACCGACCTCCACCTGCAGTAACATGGATACCTCCACCCCATCCACCCTCAGCACAGACAACCCAACACAAGCCCCAGAGGAAACAGCAGCAGAGAGCAGCACCGACCCCAGCAACGACAAAGAAACGGATGAGCAGCACCACCCAGAGAAAAGTCCCACCGATGTCCCGATGGAACCATCAACAGAACAGAAGGGAGCGCCAACTAGCGGTCCTCAAAACCCAGAGAGTGTCCAGCAGTTCCTCTTCAAGTGCTTGGTGAACGTGAAGGTGGAGGAGAGTGATGTGGTGGTGGAGATGCATTGGGTGGAGGGGCAAAATAAAGATCTGATGAACCAGCTGTGTACGTGCCTGAAGAACTCTCTCCTCCGACAGGTCGCCAAGCCCACCTAACTCTTTGTCAGGGCTTTGTTAAACTTCTTGCTCACCTTCCAAAATTTAAGAGAGTTATCACATAACCCAACCAACCCCCTGTGCAGTGATTCATAATGGTAAAGCTGTCAATGTTTCAAAACCCAACACAAGATGTTTAATTACACATTGATCAATCAGCCATGTTTGAAATTTTACTATGTTTGTTAATAAACATTTTAAATGTTTGTTTAGTGTCTTTTTTGATTTTGCTTGAAGGTGTTATTTCTTGTTTGCTCTTCATTCCTGTTAAAATCAGGCAAATGCCGTGAAATCATTTTAATTACCAAGTTTTTGTATAAAGGTACCTGGGAATGGATGGAAAATTCCTTCGTTAATAGAATTGTAAACAAAAAAGGTTGTTTAGTGAGCATTTAATGGGGGTTTGCATAACGCGACTGCAACTGTGTAGAAGTTTTATTTAGGCCTTCACAGAAGCATTTACATTTAAGGACAGTAACTTTCCTGAACTGTCTTTAAGTAACTCAAAACCAGTTTACCTTAAAAAGCAACAGCTTCCTGCATTTACACATCCAGGACAAAAATTCTCATTGACTCCCTGGACAAAAAAATATTTGGAAAGCCGTTTTCCTTTGGACACGATATTCCAATAATAGGCTGTGTGTTATTTCTTCAGCATTTCCTCTCCGTGGAATGCCTTTGGGTTGTTACGCAGGAAGTTTGAGTCAGTACAAACGTCCTGCGTCCTGTGTGGAACAGGACTTCATAACAGGAAGGCGGCAGCAGCAGCTGTGTGGGGGGGGCCACGAGGAGATAACGTGTGGAGGGTGTCACGTGAAGCTATCTAAGGGTAAATGGCTTCCAGTTTAATTACACTGGGGCAATTTACAGGACTTTATTCACTGTTTGCAATGCGTGTGAGAGTCATATGAAGGTATGGGAATAGAGCAGGTTTATGAGCGTGTTTGCATGCCCATGGCTTTTTCCTTTTAAAGTGATTAAAAAGATAAATTTACAAGAATTGTTGTCTAGACAACCATAAGAAAGAATATTTGGATCTTACATGGAAGGCTGCTAACCCAATCAGAAAGTCTCAAAATAAAAAATACAATGTTTCTTATATATACGTACATGTATACAATACAAAGTAATATATGATAAATGCTTGGTAAGATGCCGAAAAGGTTTAAGAATTAGGAATTTAGATGCATGGTGGGTGGCACAGAATGGTTTTTCTTTCATACTAATTTTTGAGGTTCTGAGGCAGCTAATAGCTGCTTTATCCATCCACCTCAGCTAGAGGGAGCATCCTGCCAACCTACTACAGCTAAAACAACCTACCGTGACGTTACATTAAATGCAAACAGCGGTGAGGGTTAAATACTAAAATGCTTCTCATTTCATTTGTTAATAGTTTCAGCATATTACAAAATAATTAAAGTGAGCTTAATTTAAGATTTAATTTCTAAATCAGAAACAAAACTGTTTCAATTTCCTTGTTTTATGTGGCAGGGATAGTCATGTGACTTTTTATAAAGGATCTCTTTTGCTTAGCTGGAGGCTTTCTAAAACTAGTTTATCAGTAATTTAGAGCATTTTGTACACATCCCCACTTGAGTTGTATTATTCAAATCATTGAAACAAGATTTTGCCCTCTGTTGTGTCACCAGACCCCTTCCTCCAGACTCCTCCAGACTCCCTACTGTCGTGCAGGACACTGCCTCGCTGGTTTCCATGGATACAATCACATGACCCCCCTTTTATTCAGTCAGTGCATGTATCATGGCAGCAAGGGAAATATTCCACAGTACATTGGATCTCAAATGAAATTGTTTGTTTGGATTTGTCAACTTTTTAATGCAATAAAGCTATCCTGCCTCTTTTCCTACGCATATTATCATAATCAAGAAATTAGTTCCCCATTTGCCATGTTGCTCTTATGCTCTCAACAAATGGAAACGTGTGGAAACGTGTGTAATAAAGACAAAATAACGAATAGTTCATAAAAATAAAGACAAAATACGGAATCATTTTCTCTGACTGGCTAATTCTTACATGAAATGGGTTTGATCGCAGGCTAACCGTGGTTAACAGGCGCTTTCATATTACAGTGCATTATAAAACATAGTAAAACGGTCTTTAAGGACTGTTTGTGAGGTTTGTTTAAACAGTGGCTGGATAACAAACAGCTCGTCGATCCGCAGGTTGTTTCGCTTTGAGTTGGCTTGCAGCACGCGCAGAATGACACCCATGTGAGCAGATAGCATGCCTTCCGTCCCTGCTTTCCTATTGGCTGTTCAAATCTAATGTTTTATTAATTAAGTAGGGGCGTGGCTTCTTTCGCTGTATTGCGTAAACCTGGATATGACAATTACATTTTTAAGCGTTTTGGGTGGTCGTGTTTAGCCAACATACGATACCATTAATATCTGACGTTTTACAACATTTATGAGATTTCGCCATTTATCGCGATTTGTCAAATAAATACGAATATTCACAACGGACTATGTCCATGTTTTAAAAAACAATGTGTGGGCGGGGCTAATGTGCAGGGGCGGAGTCCAACTGTCTACAATGGCCCGATATGTTGACTGAATACCATAACCCGCCATCTTGTTGTGACTCGTCTACGTGCGTGGAAGAGTGACTTCAAAGGGGGATCCAGTCACGTATTTTCTTTATTTTATTATTTTTTAAACAGGCGAGGAGGTTGGATCCCGAGCAGAGGCTTTGAATCTGTCTAGTTAGTGTATTTTTTTAATTAATTTAAGCCATTGCTTCTGGACTCAACAATAAAACGAAACAGAGATGAGCATCGAAACCCTGTTAGAGGCGGCGAAGTTTTTGGAATTGCAAGCCCAGCAACAACAGAAAACACGTGGTAAGAAAACTGAAAGATCACGGGACAGTGGGGACACAAACCTCAATGTGTGTTGGAGAGCGACTTGTCAACACGAGTCAGTGTTATTCTGTAATGTCATATTCTGCTAATATGAGATATTGTTGCATGGGATATGTCATAGTACCCTATATATCATCAGGACATATTGTGGTATATTGTGAAAGGTGGCATTAAGAAAACAGTTTTGATCGATCATAACACATGACTTTGGAAAACTGTAGAATAATTATACAGAATTAACTTATTAACTATTTCCCGGAGTGACAGCCATGCATGAAAATGCAGGTTATGAACAATTTTATTGTCTGCTGTGACTGTTGGGATAGTTCGTGACTGAACTCTTTATTGCAGGGGACTGTGCTGTTCAATGTAGGAAAACATACCTGCTTGCTTGCAAGGGCGGTGGCTTACAAGTACGTGCTCGAGTGCCAGTTGCGCTGTACATAATGCTCTAACATAATATCACATTACGCACTCGCATCCTTTCTGTAGGGTGAATGAATATAAGCCTTTATTTAACTCCTACAATGTTTTTTAGTAGCTTGGTGTAAGATTTATTTATTTCGGCCAAGCTGTACTGACTATTGTTTTTCCCTCCCGCGCTGCATGCGTCTACGACTGGCGCTTTCTCAAGCATTTCAGTGATGTGTCCGCTTTAGCCACGCCCGGATGACGTTTTTGCCTTAGTCACGCCTTCTCATAGGATCCGCGTGAACAAACCCCTCCCATTTTCCTCCATGTGCGCGCCAGGCGCCGCTCTGCGTGGGGCGGGGCTTACAAGCAGAGGGAAAGTAGGGCAGTAACCGCGCTTGCTTTTCCAAAATGTACTGCAGTTATATAACACACTTTTGCACAAATTTGGATGATTATTTAGGTCTCACTATAGCTTAGTAATTATGCACGGAAAGAACAACATTCACGCTTTTGGTACAAGTAATCAAGGAAATAGAAAAACTGTTTATTTTGCGGTTTAAACTGTAGGATGCTTTTAAATTGTACCTAAAATAGATAATGTTTCAGCAAATTTGTTAGGGAATGTTGACAGTTTCACTTTATTTTCTACTGCTGACTTTGTATTTCCACGTATCATGTGACTGTGTAAAAGCATTTGTCCAGCATGTGCAATATGACTGTACTGTTTAATGCACTAATCATATTCAATGTACAGCTATTCTTTCAGTTAGTACCAAAATACTGTGGATTGTAAATTTTTGACCAGTGAAATTGAGGACTGATGTTTTTAGGTAATATGTTGTGAATAACATTTGTGAACACAGTCCCTGTGCAAGACTTCCCCTTTTTAGCCGGATACAGTTTTAGGTGTTCACAGAAGTATTGAACAGGTTGTTAAACCCATAAAAATATATATTTATCTCTGATGTTGTAGTACATTGCAGATTGTATTACCTGCAATAAATGCATTGTGGGTTTAATAATGTCATCAATCTGCTGTTTATTCTTGCTCTGATGTTAAATGGAAGTCATGTTGATTTCTGTGTATTCAGCTTCCTTGTGTATTCTGGTAATTGGTTGTTGATTCCAGTGTAATTACACATCTACCCCCCCGTCCCCACCCCCAAAGGCACCTGGTCTGTTTAGCAGTGTGCTGACTGGTTGGGGGTGGATTTCTGTCCTTTAATTGGCTAGCATTAGGTTGGAGAAGGCGGGGCACTTTAACCCCGCCCCTTTCTTGACACGCATAATGAGAATGTTAAAAGTCTCATTATCCCCTGTGTGCATGATTTGACGCTACCCGGCTTTCTGTTCTAATGAGATTTGTGGCATTTCATGCACATACAAACACGCTTGTGCTTCTCACCGTGTAGTAATTCTAGGTCATCACACACGTGACTTCACTACTCTGTGTGTTAAGAGGATTTTAAAACAAGTAGCATTACACTGGGCAATAATTAATTGCTGTTTTGATTGTTTTATGGCACTTATGAAATGAGGAAGTAATTAAATTTGGTTGTGTGTTGTGGGCACTACACCCTTAGCTTTTGGACAATTCAGGTTAAAGTGTTGTTCATGTTGAGTGCTAAAACGAAATGTTCACTGTCAAAAATACGAAACCAGCAATTTAAGTTAAGGACAGTGACTTTCAAAATGATAATTGTTCTCAAATTTCACAAAAGTGTGTTAATATCTAAATGCACTTTATCTGTTTAAGTTTAATAAGGTGAATTCAGGGTGAATACAATATCTGCTAAATGTAGCTTAAACATCGCAAAGTAATGTAATTTTAGCCCTATCAAACAAAATGTCAAAAATAATGTCTGTTTACACAGACACCCATGTTTACTATTGATCAGACAAACAGATAGTCCGCCCCAAACTCAAGCCATTGGTTGACCCAATGTTGTTATGTCACTCAATTTAAACAAACAGCAATATGACAAACTGCCACAGTGTTTACATTTTTGGGGGCTGTCAGTCTATAGGGGCTTTCTTACTAGTTGCCCGAAATAAGTGTTTTAACCTAGGAAAAAATTGCACTACCTTTCAACGGTCACAAAAAACAAAATGAATGAATGCCTGAAAATAGATTTGTTTATTTCCTTAATTGCTTTATTCCTGAACAGCAGCAAAAGTCAATAAGTACATCACACACTTATTTCTGTCTGCGCAAAAAAAGTCTGTGTGTCCCTCTAAAGTCACAGAAAGGCAGGAGTCCTGTAAGACATTCTTGTAGCTTAAACCTATCTCTAGTTTATCAGCTGGTTTTATTAAACCGTGTCAAGTGAGAAGCGATGGCATATCTTATTGATGCTGAAGGTTTGGCAAAGGTCCAGGAGTAGGTCTTGTGTTTTGGAGTAGCTTTGCAGATGAAGGCAGTGTGATGAGAGGGTGGGCCAGAATCATGTTTCAATTTAGGCCTGAGAAACTTTAGCCTGAAGCCTGTACAAGATGTACTGAGAGTAAACTTTATCCCGGGATGTTAACCAGTAACACACATTTGTCGGTATGCACACAC
>JAZGTK010018019.1:0-12031 GCA_036877625.1 Ambastaia sidthimunki
AGTAACAAGTTGAGTAAAGCTTATTACAGTTGTAACTGCTTTAGTAGAAGAAAAGAAAAGTCCTAATTGTGAAAATAGAGGTCTAAAATGTAACTTTACCTGAACTGTTCATGTGTTTGCCAACAAACCCCACAAATTTATCACCCAATACCCTGATGCATATCTGACTTTTTAGAACGTTTAGTTCACTGCCTGCTATTCCACCCAATTATTCAGATATGATGAAATCTCCACCGATTGGCTGATGTGTTATGAAACCGGTTCATTATTGTGAATTGCTTTTTAATCATTTTCCTGGCTGATGACGGCAAGCAGAGCTGCTCGTGAAACATGATTTCAGTCACAGTTCCATCCTGGTTTAATCGTGTATGTGATGCAGGAACTGTAGCTTTCAGATTGACCTACAACTTCATCAGGTGCACAGTGATGTAATTCAGAAGAAAAACACCATGTGACTGTTTTCATAACCAATCAGAGGTGAGATATGAAGGACACGACCAGACTGATGTGATACATGTAAACCGTGTTAATGCCCTTTGGCTAAAACTCCCTGTGATAATATTTATTATTGTTTTAAGTCATTTCTGTTATGCAAAATATTTTTGTAACTATGTAACTTAAAAGATGAACATGCTTGTGCTGGGGTTATTAAAGTATTTCTATACAACTTTATTTATTGTAACTTGATCATTTAAACAATGGCATAAAGTTAACTAAATACTTAACAGGATGGAATTAGTCATAGTTAGTGCTTAGTAAAAAGATGGAGAACAAGCATACGGCTGAAATCTCCTTTGATTTTATTACATGGAAAAGAGCAGCTGGGGTCTTACTTCAAGTAGTAAATCTTACCCAAATAACGTCGTACAGCTTTGAAACATCATGTGGATTCTTCATGTCTGGATGATCTGTGTCCTTTTAAACAAAATGTTAGTATTTTACTTGTATTCACATTTGTCTTTATTTTATGAACATTTTATTGTTATTTTACTGTAGTTATTGTACTCTGTCTTTCCTCGTTTTAGTTAGTGTAATTCATTGTGGCTGCGTTACGATAAAACATGCGTACGCTTCAAATGCCATAAATTCTTACTCTTACACAGACCTTTAAAAGAGAGCAACTTTAAAGAGTCACAATAGTAGCCAACAATTGTGGTAGTTGTGTAGGGTCTTCATGTAAACATAGTTGTCAGTTGCCATAACAACACAAATATATTCCGGTTGAATTGTCATGACAGTCGGAGCATCTCAAGCTTGTTTTCTTAAAAGCTGTTTTGATGCCTCTGGTGCTTCATTATAATCATCCAGTAGGTGCTTGATTTGCAATTATCTGCAGATAAGAGACAATCAGCTCGTTACTGTTGTGATTTAATCAGCAGACGAGTGCTGGGCTTTATAAACGACACGAACTGTGTTGCTGCTCTGATTTCTGGCTGTGTTTAAGCTCTGCGTAAATCCCGTCTTATCTCTGTTTTTCTAACCAGATTGGAGTCAGTTTGTGTGAAATCAGAAACACTCGTAAACAGGCTCTCTGTGAGCTTTGTTTCCTTTGGAGTGACCATGGCTTGGACCTGGCAGTGCGGAGCGAGAAATGTGTTTAAGCTGTAGGGAATGACCTTAAATATACCGAGAGAGAAAATATAAACAGTTTAAATGAAAAAGCAATCAATCTTCCCATTGTGCTTCAGTTATCTGAAGGAATGCAGTATCAGCAATTCACAGCCCATGTTTTACACACTATGTTTCTATCTTGTACTGGTTTTATTTTTATTTATATTTTATTTTTGGTCCTTAAATTTAAAGGTTCATATTGAAATACATTTGGAAATATTTTTTTTTATTTTACTAAAAATAACAGTTTCTTGCAGACAAGCATTCACATACAACTTGCAAACAACATTGTGAGTTCAGTGGGGAAATTAAATTATATAATGCAGATCTGCACAGAATACATGTCTGTATGAAACAGTTTATTTGTAATTATCAGATTCAAACACAGGCTGTTTTTATTACATTAATACCAGTATCACCATCATGGCAAACATACGCAGTGAAATGAAAACAAAATGGGGTCATTTGCATATCGAAACAAAATGTCAGCAGTACATACAGCTGTTTAACATAAACTGCTGACTAACAGAGATCTTGTCTTCAGTCAGTAGCTCTCGTGTGGCGTTTGGTTTTGATTACATTTATTAATAAAACAGATGTCTCAGTCTAATAGCCATGTTCAAAGTTCCTTCCATATTCATGTAAAAACAAGATGTGATGAGAATTTAAATATTATACTCAAGCATTTCTCAGTACAGCTCACAGAACTCCAGTGAGGGGTTTATATTAGTTATATTAGTTAACTTTCACTCACTTTGGGCAGCTGCTAAATGATGGTAAAAACAAACCAATCAAATCATGTTTGACATTGTTAAATATGACACCACATGCTTATATTCTGAGAGCAAAGAGAGAACATGTTGAACAATATTGTTTAAATAACATTGTTATCGCACTTTTATCATCAGTTGCTTTCTTGTTATTAGCTCAAGTGTTTGAGAATAACAGTATATATCTGCTTCCTCCTTATTACATCACCACGAGTGGGCGGAGCCGTTTCTGAGGGGCGGGGTTAGTGTGTAGATGTTTTCTGATGTAAGTGAGGGACACCACACCTTCAGTGGAGGGGCGGAATTTGTTTATGCCATCATGAAGAAATATTTACATAT
Organism: Ambastaia sidthimunki; assembly: GCA_036877625.1. NCBI lineage: Eukaryota > Metazoa > Chordata > Actinopteri > Cypriniformes > Botiidae > Ambastaia > Ambastaia sidthimunki. Next base: position 2,721 of record JAZGTK010018019.1, read on the forward strand.
CAGAGAATTTAAAGGATTTAAACATGGCAGTCAGCCAAGAGCTGAATTTCTGTAAGATTAACATGAGAATGTTTCTAGCTGACATGGATGCAGAGCTTCTATAAAACTTATGGTATGACATTTTCTCAGTTAAGAATATAATAGGTTGTAAGAACGTTTGCCTAACATTGTTTATGTAACAAATACAATAAAAATGTTTTTTTAACGTTGTATTAAAGTTATTGTAATTGTTAATGTAATGTAATTCTGTAACATTTTTAAAATGTTTCCCTAACTACTTAAGAATCATGTTTTTGTTATATATGGAATATAACATTAAAAAGTTCCACTAACGTTACTGCAAAAATGTTTTCGATAACTTTGAGGCAACTTTTTGAGAATGTTAGCCAACGTCCTAAGAACATTCCCTCTTAGCTGGGTATCATCTTAATTAACAGATGTTTTATCATTATGATTTATAATGATATTTTTATAATAACCTTCATTAAACAAACGTATAATGATGTGCATGGTGTCTTATAGTGCATTCACACTTTACATTTTATCAGTACATATGTTCCCCGGGAATCGAACTTTTGCACGCAATGCTTTACCAGCTGAGCTACAGAAACACTAGTATATAGTATTATGAGTGCTAATGTAAACATTTCAAGTTTTAGATTCGGTTCAGCACTAAACATCTTCTCACAGGGGAGTGTATGAGGTTTAAAGGGGCATGTTTACCTCCGCTCAGAGTTTCTTAGGCTCTGGGGTCTGTGTTGTGTTCAAACTTCTCTCATTAATCCTAGTTTGAGTAGGAAACTTCCTGCAGCTAAGAGCAGCGCTCCCCAGAGAGACAAACTCTAGCACAACTGCTTTACGAGTGCTGTCACACACACACACAGAAACAACAACACACAAACTGAAAGGTCGTGTCATGCGATTGGTGTGTGTTCAGGTGAAAGCTGAGAGCGTCTCAGAAGGGCTGTTTCACACTTTGTATTTTGAAAGTGAGAATTGTAGAATGTCGCTCTGTGAGTACAGTAGTGAGCAGTACAGTAGTGAGCAGTACAGTAGTGAGCACTAGTCATTATTCTGTGTGTGTTTCTGTAGCTGGATAGTGACTTTGCAGTGTTGTCTTGTGTCTGTCTGTATTTGCTCAATCTGCTACATGCAAAGGTGATATATGATCTAAATTTATGTTATAAATACATTTTTAGAAAAATACCCCATTTCCATATTTACATCTTAGTGCTTGCACATATCTGTGACTGAAAGTGTCAGAAAACATTTGATTTGTATTATTTCGTTTAAAAAGGTTACTGTACCCTGTCTGAGGCCTATAGACAGAAATGGGACAGAATGGAATAAAAAAAAATTTAAATTACATATAAAATATATAATAAATTGGTATATTTTAAGTTAGTCTTATCGTAAAGTGTAAACATAAAAATAACAAAGTTGTATGTTACGTGTTGTTACGTGTTTTGAACAACTGTAAAATGTCATTGCATTACATTAAACTTTGAGTTCAGTTAGTAAAAGAACATTTCTTTATTCACTCATTGAATCTTCTCTAATAAAGACTCTTTGTTCACTAATAAGACAGACAGAAAGGTGGGGCCTCACTCTTGATAAATGAGGGCATCTATTAATAACACTGTTTGTTGAAAGTTAACACATGGTGTGAGTTTGTGTGATGTGAGGTTAAAAGGTTACAGGCATTCAAATAATTTAAATAAAGCACATGAAGACATCTGTGTAAACGCAACGCATGGACAAATGAAAGTGACTCCACTTCAATTCCTGGAATTTCAGAAAGCAAAGAGGTTCTGATACCCACTGACTGAAACCTTGAGCTGGTCATACAAACAGAAGATTCAGTCTCAGGTAGACAGAAGGTGTAGCTGAGAAAATGGTGCAACATAATTAACTCCATGTTTTGCTAGCATGAGCTCTGTGGTTAATGAAGCTAATAATGCTGCAGGTTCAACCTCATGATGGGCAAAACCTGCAGTAGCCAAGTCACAAAAATTCAACTGAGGTAAAAGAACTCAAATGTGATTGATGCATGTCTGAGCAGAGCTCTTTTCCAGGCCATTGCTGTCATTTCTGAAGTGGTTAAGTGGGTGTCAAGAGATGTGCAGTGGATCACTGGATGATTGTACATCACACCTCTCCTTAACAAACTGAATGCATGATTTAAACAAAGATTCATGACCGTAGAAATGATTCAAATCTCAAACGCTTCATGTAAGCATTAGTTAAAGTTGGATTAAGGCCTGATATTTTTATTGTGTTTGTTTAAACTAAATGTTAACAATAACAAGGTAATGTATTATTTATGTTGTATTTATGTTGTGCAGGTATGTTGCAGACCCTTGCAGTGAACCTGTTTTGTATTTCACTGCATTTACACAACTGTGTAAATGTCTTATCAGTTAGGCTTTAGAAATCTTATCAGTTAGGCTTTAGAATAAGGGACTGTTATAATACAGATGCATGAATGTTCAGGGAAAAGATAGTTTGCATTCTTTGGTGGACATGTGTCAGGCTGGTGCTGTTTGTGCCGTGAACAACTCACAACACATCATATTAATGTGTCACTTCACAGTGTATGTGGCGTATTTTCTCTTAGACTCCCACTGAGATGTTTAGAGCTTGTGAAGAACTTTCTGTGGGGGTCTGTGACCCTGTGCTGAGCAGATGACCTCTGAACTCACCGCCTCCTCTGAGCTGGTGAAGCAGCACTTATGATGCGTCCACGTGCAAATGAGTCTGTATCACATATATGCGGTGTGCGCTGCCCTCTAGTGGTTCAATGAAACAATGCAGCCCACACTGTATTAAAATAATGTCAAACTATTCCAGCTGTTTTACAGTAAATCTAACAGTACATGTACAGTGTTTCTTACATGAATAGGGTTCAAACTGGTGTCCCATTACCCTCTCAAAAATAAAGGTTCCTTAAAGGTTCTTAATCAGGCTGTATAGATTCATTAAGAACCTCTAACACCCATAGAACCGTTCTGTTGAGGAACCACAAATGGTTCACTGGTATCGCTGTGATAAGCCTTTATGTTTAAGAGTGTATTTTATAAAGTACAAACCATATGTTTTTTAGAATAAAAGGGCTTTAAAACTTTTCTTAAAGGGCTTTAAACTTTTTAGATTTATGCCACAAATGTTGCTTCTTTCACTTCTTTTGACCTTTTAGGTGTAAAAAGAAAAAAAAAACACATTTGTGAAGAGTTTCAGGTCGTATTTTGTCTTTTTATGTGAGAAGAGCCAAATGTTTTAATTCTAGCTCTGTATTTTAAACCAGCACAGATGAGACTCATCAAAACAGGCAACAGTTCACAGCTGTGACCCTCAAACAAGCTTTTATTCTCTGATCACCTGACATCTCTGAATAACACAAAACACCCCTTTCTCATCTGTATCGCTGTCATAACTGTGCATGTTAAAACAAAAGTGAAATATTTCTTTTGGGGATAATTGATTATGAAACCATTTCCGTACAACTGTGATCTTTCCAGTAAAAACAATTTAGCATCGTGAGAGAGTGCTGGTGAAATCCACACAAATAAATCAGATCCGAATCAATCATTTCCCATCCATCCTAAAACATACAGAGCTAATGCCGAGCATTTTCGTTTTCACACGGGGGCCGTAATCACTTAAAAAAAGAATGATGACATGCGTCTAAGTTTAATGGTACGTTTGAGGGTCTAAGCAAATAATGAAGTTAATCTTGAAATTCTGCTCGCTGAGGACTGCAAAATAAAAAAATTGCTTACATGTAAATTAAGTAACAATTTTATGCAAAGTATCAGGTCACACGCCACAACCAATCACACGGCTTGATCCAACTGACTCTGAACATGATAGGCTGAATAAATGGGGTTCAAGGTCATGACCTGTACATGGTTCTATTGTCTTTATACTCTAATACAATCAGTGAAGCAGTGCAAATACAGGGAGAGTATGTAGTCAGAAAACACGGAGGAGTGGAGCAATAAAGGCCTGAGGCATGTACAGAGAAGTGCTCAAACCACACACTGATAGACTGAAGCTGTTTGTCTGTTACTCATCAGATAGAAATGTACAGTGATTTAGCTTTGTTAAACTGCACTGTACTGTGCACTGTATCCACGCAGTAGTATTGGGTAAAAACTTCCCCAACTTGTCGAAAAAGATACATATGTCCAGATTATGATGTGCCATATAATGTAAACAAAACTGTAAACAGAAAAACTATTTTTCAAAAGCCATGTAATCATCTTCTGTTACATGTGATATCTCGATTAAAGTAGGAAAGTTACAATTAACACATCTATACAAAAATATAACCATTGCTTATATAAAAACCGTTTACATATAAATTAATAAACATAACATAACATTGTGACTGTGAACTAGTGCTGTTGGGTGTCTCCACAACTTTACAGCCCCTCCAGAGGATCTGTGACTGTCCTGTTTCCAAAGAGCTGCAACATCTTCTGTAGCTTCCTTCTCTCATTCCGTCTCTCATTCCGTCTCTCATTCCGTCTCTCATTCCTTCTCTCATTCCTTCTTTTATCTGTTGAGAGAGAATCGTTTCCATATAAGGTCATAATTTAGATTCAAACCGGATTCAAATATAGGCAGTGAAAACATGTGCTTTCTTTAAGACATCTATGTGTTGAGAATTCAGTTTGAATACTCCAGCATGTTTGTCACGGTTTGACCCAAGGGACAATTTGATTACAGGAAACGTGAAACTTTAGACATTTATATAAAGGAAAGCAATTCAGATTCTCTTTGAAGTTTGTCTTGATTTGTAACATCAAAATTAAGAAAGAGACAACAGTGCATTGGGGACATCATATAAATATATTTTTTTGCAAATAAATAAATAAATATATGTGCCATATAGTGTGAAGAATTAGCACACAGGTAGAATACAGCATATATATATATATATATATTATATATTCTTTACAAATCCAGAAAGTGACCTGACGTTTTCTTGACAAGATCTTTATTGGCTTGTTTGTGAAAATGGCAATATTACTCATCAATGCCTCTGTATTACTCATAAACTCATCGATGACTCTGTGTTACTCATAATCTCATCGATGATTCTGTGTTACTCCTAAACTCATCGATGACTCTGTGTTACTCATAAACTCATCGATGACTCTGTGTTACTCATAAACTCATCGATGACTCTGTGTCACTCATAAACTCATCGATGATTCTGTGTTACTCATAATCTCATCGATGACTCTGTGTCACTCCTAAACTCATCGATGGCTCTGTGTTACTCATAAACTCATCAATGCCTCTGTATTACTCATAAACTCATCGATGACTCTGTGTTACTCATAAACTCATCGATGATTCTGTGTTACTCATAATCTCATCGATGACTCTGTGTCACTCCTAAACTCATCGATGGCTCTGTGTTACTCATAAACTCATCGATGACTCTGTGTCACTCATAAACTCATCGATGACTCTGTGTCACTCCTAAACTCATCGATGATTCTGTGTTACTCATAATCTCATCGATGACTCTGTGTCACTCATAATCTCATCGATGACTCTGTGTCACTCCTAAACTCATCGATGATTCTGTGTCACTCATAAACTCATCGATGATTCTGTGTTACTCATAATCACATCGATGACTCTGTGTTACTCCTAAACTCATTGATGACTCTGTGTTACTCATAAACTCATCGATGACTCTGTATTACTGCTCAGCTCTGTGGTTTGAATCTTCAGGTCTTCATGCAGAGAGGTGGATGTGTATGGATGAGTTGGAGAGCATGTGGTGGTTGTGGATGCTCTCCTGTCACGCATCTCTGAACCTGCTGCTTGAGATGTTCATGTCTGCTTTGACTTTAGCTTTGAAAATCAAGAGCAGAAGAGCTTCAGGGTGGTATGTACTGTCCTGCTCAAAAACACAGCTGCTGAAAACATACTGGCAGTAAAAGCCACACAAATAAGGATCAGAGGTGGGTGTTCAACATTATATATTCCCCAGCTCAGAAAACCAAATCATAACCCATGTTTGTCATTTTAAGGAGACATAATAGGAGTATCATAAAACTGGAGTAAACAGTTATAATAGCCTGAGGAATGTGGTCTGAGGTCTGGAAAACACTGTGGCCTGGCCAGAACTTCACTGTTTTATTCTCTGTATCTTTTTCAGTGAATACAATCTCTTCTTTCATCTTCTCAAATCTTGAACTTTATATACAGTATAAAATGTCTTAATGCTTTTCACCCGTCTCATTTTTTTAGTGTCTTTCTGCTCTGATTTTTACCAGCCATGATAAAACCTTTTTTCTCTAATTATGTTGACGCACAGCACTAAAGCCAGTGATTACTGCCACAGATCTTCTGGTTTTAGGTCTCAGAGGTCAATAACTCACTCTTTAATCCCCTAACCAACGTAAATCAGCATGTTAAGATCAGAGGTTTGTGGTTTATGATTTGGACAGGTGAGTTTGGGTCATCTGCAGGGTTGTGTTGGAGAACGCTAGTGAAATTTCCGCTCCGATCGTGACTAAGACGTGAGGTCTGACTTTCATTAGCTCTTTGGGGTTAAAAGAGAAGCAAGGAATTGATTTTCTGTTAATCTGGAGAACATTCTGAGACAAAATTAATTCATCGGGTTCTCGTTGGTCACACCTCAGAAAAGTCTTTGAGGTGTCAACTTCAGAGACAAGCCACAAAGGAAGACGATGCACTCAGTAGTCATGTGGCTTACAACAGTCTGTCTGTCTGTCTGTCTGTCTGTCTGTCTGTCTGTCTGTCTGTCTGTCTTCTGAAATGCTGTAGTGACTGTAGTTTAGCAGGCGGAAAGTAGCGTTGAATAAACATTGTGTGTGACAGACCTACCGCACAAATTTGGTTGTAAACTGTTTTTGCCAAAGTCCAACACATGTCTCTCTCCTGCATCTAATGTTTCAGAACTGTGATCTTGTTGCAAAAATTAAGTTATTAATTTTTAGTTGTCAGAATTAGTTACAGTATGAGTTGAGATAATCAATCAACAACTTTGTTTACATGATCGCACAATTACACACCACACAGATGGATTCAGGTCATTTTTCTTGTTTACCGCACATGATTTTAATCTAAACACAATGTTTCTCTCTGCAGGTTTCCTTAAATAATTCATTTTTATTGTCTAAATAGGCTATACTGTCTGTTTACTACACAATGAGTAGCTAAAGATAATGTATGTACATATGTGTATTTATTAACCCTGATTTAGTCCAAAGACTCTTTTTCTGGTTCAAAGTTGAATTTGATGCTCTGGGATGAATCTGCCAACAAACAGTAACCACTAAAAACTCCCTCTTTTCTCTGTTATACTGAGGTCAAGGAAAACAGCTTCATCTGGGTAATTGGATCGTGACATGATTTTTTTTGTTGTTAAATTCGCTGAAACTCAGAGCAGAAATAAAGTTTTATGTGCAGGAGTCTCTAAGTTTATCTTAACGAGAGACAGAAAGCTACTCTTGTTATGAAGCTGTTTTTGAGCAATAACCAGAATATATAATAACCACTCAGATATATTTCTGAACGTAAATCTGAGCACTGTGTAAATTCTTCATGCATACTGACTAACATAATGTGCACAGTATGCATACAGCATCCTTTTAAAAATAGTATGAAATCCTCTTATATAAACAATAATGATGGTCATGGTTATGAAATGAGAAGACAGATATGAAGGAATGTTTTAAGATGTCATCCAGATTTTCTATCACACATGAGCGGCATTAAGAGCAGCTGAAAGCGACAGGAGGAAAGATCGCATGTCCTGATTTCTTAATGTTCCCAGACATCTGATCGCCTGATAATGATAATTACTGCAAACAAATCATTTCCAGTGTCGCATCAAATGAAAACAAAAGGCAATTTAAGCAACACAGACGATGAGAAGAAACCGTTTCAACGCTTCAGAGTTTGAATGTTTGGATCTTTTGTTTCATGTAATGTGTAAACGCGAGACGTCTCTACAGAGATGAAACTGAGAGGCCTGATGTGGAAACAACAGCGAGATTAAAGACGGTATTCAGCCCAAAAACTGTGTGTCATAATGTCACATTGTGTTTTATATGTTACAATATATTTAATGAAATTTTGCAACTATCGTGAGTATCTGACAACATCATAATCATGACATCAAGTGGTGTTTGGGCAGATGGTATTATCATTGTTTTTGGACTTGACACAATATATATTTTTTGATGTGGCAATACTATGATATTTGGTGTCATTTACTGTGGTCATATATGCCGTCATATATGTGCCAGAATATGGAAATAATTTCGTCCCTGGGACCCTGATATTACCATCTAAAACCATTAACTGTGCCTTTTCACTTTAAAAGCAGAGACTTTTTCTCCTTCACTGTCATGTTTAGAAATTCTTCTCACCTTTTGGACACCTCTTCTTCATCCGACACCTTCTGATTTCATTTTGAGGGGGACACACAAGTGTTTCTGTTTCTTCGGACGTTTGTCTGGACAGCTCACGGGTCCTACTCTGTTGCCCCCATCGGACCCCACAGCTCATACCGTTGTGTTGGCAAAGACTCCATTCACTCCAGGAGTGAATAAGATTGAACGCACAACCCTCTGGTGTAAAGAGAGATAGAGAACATAAAAACATTACCAACCTCTTTTAAAAGCTACAATGGGAATGAACACTGGAAAAAACTCACAAAGGAGGCTTTTAATTTTGAGTGTTAGAAGCGATTTCAGTGGTATAAATTTTACAGCTCTATAGCATTACTGTACGTCAGTAACTGTTTATTTGTAATTTTAAGAGCTACATGAGACATAGTTGATACATAAAATTAAAAAAGCTAAGAGCTCCATTAAACTACAAAAGAGCAAAAATGATCCTGAATGCACCTCTTGGAGATAAATTATTTAGACGTGTTTGTAGTTTGTCTTGTTTATTTCCAGCATGTAAATATCCTGATAAATGTAAACAGGAATTTTCTCTAAGCCCATATGTGTTGCTCTTTATTGCCACAAATGTGGAAACATCCTAATCTAATTTTTCCACATAACACATGACTGATAGAGCTCTTTCAGTGTGGTAATGGCACTTTAATGGTGTATATCCATACAGAAAAGACTCTGGGAATGAGGGAAGTGCTCACCGATGCAGTCGGTGGACTGAGGAAACGTTCCCTCTGGGCAGCTCCTGAAACATTTGCCTTTGAATAGCAAATATCCTTTTTTGCACTTGGTGCAGAAGTCTTTGTTGAAGCACCTCTCACACTCTGAAGCTTTGCACTCTGGAAGAAATATGAA